>JSYV01000090.1:0-42748 GCA_000787455.1 Evansstolkia leycettana | reverse complement strand
CCCCCCCCCCACACGACACAGCCCAGCGTTTGTCAAACTTCTCGATTTTAATACCGACTAAATATGAAGTCTGAAGAAATGAAGAGACGGAGAGGGCTTCTTAGACGATTTCAACAGATGTCAGCCACGCAGTCGTTGTGTTGGCCTTGGATCAAACCATCATACATAAATCGGAAAAGACATCTTGTATCACTCTCTTTTATTTGGGGTGAAAACAATAATGTGCACGGGAAAGACTGATCTAGACGACGTAGAAGCATAAACCGCCGGCAAGGAGATGACTTCCTTGGGCCGTTTAGCTGCATCTCCATATGCATTGAACCCTTGGTGTTTGCTGGGGGAATCGCGCTGCGACTCCATACTGGACATGAACTACGTGCTACTTAGCTACTCCTCGACTGATACAGAGTAGGATGATCATGACCCGTGCACTCTCCACAGATTCCACTTTGTCTCAAGGACCCGAACATCCGGATGATCTAACACACGATTATCAATGCTTGTGCGACACATTGGTTGATGCTGTACATGTGTCTACCCTAGGGATCCAAAATAGGTGACCATCGTGGATCCAGTCCCAGTTGTAGTGTTTCAGGCTTCCAGCAGGTCTCGCTCATTCAACATCGAATAGCTGTGTGCTTTTGCAAAAAACATGATGATCTGACTCCATGATTCAGATCTCCCAGTACAGTTGACCTGCAAGTATAACTCCGTGCGTTATTATTCGCTGTCGGCCCCAGCGCCCTGGGAGTACCGACAGGACAGTACAAGGAATCGGGAGATCTGCCTCCTGCTTCCTCATTGCTTTTTCGCCTTCTTTTTCCGTGGCATTTTTTTGACCGCCTCCGCTGCTTTCTGAGGATCCATGCATAACCAAGCGCAGCTGGTGTTCACTATTTAGACCGTACGCCGTATATGTATCTGATGATTCTGATCTATCTCATTGCTGCGTCCGAATCGTTTGGATTCGGGGAATTGGTATGTGCACCGTCGAGGGTCGTGCCAAACTCGCCTTGTCCGACCCTGGACCCAGGCTTTCCATCACTGTATAACCGAGGCCAACCAAGTTCACCCGACCGTACTAGTATGTCTCGAGCAGCCCGATTATTTGCTCTCGCTGCGAGTGTCCAGACTAGTTCTTTTTCTTACTGAACCTGTCGAGTCTGTCTCTCACTTTCTGCGGAGAAAGCAATCAATCAATAGTACTCCGTAATTGTGACTGGCGAAACAGGTGTCCGTATCAGACTATCAGCTGGACATAGCGTCGTTTCCTATCCCTGACTAAGACTCGAACTAACTTAGCTCCAAAACCTCCAGGGCTGGATCACTCTGGTGCCTGTTTGGACTCAAACTCATGAATGATCAATTGATAATCTTGCGAGATTATCATCATCATTACCCTATTAATCAGTCCATTGCCATCACGAGTTCTTGCCACTTTTGTTGACACCCTTCTGATTTTCTTTTCGTGTCTCCCGTAGATTTAGTCTCTGCAACAAGCTCCGCCCCCTCTTCCCTCTTGTGGACCTGGGCTCATCATTGCCTCGGTGTACTCCGAGGCATTTGAGATGGAGCAGGCCATCTCTGTGGGGTGGTGCTCCTGAGACTCAGCTTTGATCTGAGCTCAATCATGTCGGGTTCTACTCGTCACTCTAGTCGGAACAGCTCCTCCCCCGCGCTGCCTCCGCCACCTCCTCCGCCCGCACCGCAGCTGCAACATGGACAGAAGTATTCAAACCGAGCCGCCAGCGCTCTGGCACGATTTGCTCAGCCGTTCTTCTCCGGTTCTCGACCTCCAAGCCCGCACACAAGTGGTCGTGCAGACCCCGGCAGATCTCGCTCAACTCGAGCTAATTCATTGTAATTCTCCATTTCTCCTCCCCTTTCCCCTGTTTACTGTGAACCTTGAAGTCTGCGCCACGTGAGACAGCATTGTTGCTCTCACCTCCGATGATCTACTTAGACTTTTCTTTTATTATGGCTATGGATCTAGTCTAACGCCCAGTAATAGGCCGGGAGCATCCCAAACGGTGACTCATAAGACCGGTATTCCCATCTCTGCTTTGGATATCTCGCCTCGACGCACCCATGCGGTAATTGGAGGCAAAGAGATCTTGAAGACTATCCGCGTTTCACCAGACCACTCTTCTGAAGAATTCAACATTCGGAATGCCGTCATCAGCTACTCGTCAACTCATCACGGCGCGGGAGGGGTATCCGCACGGCTCAAGGACCAGCTGACCGTGAGGGACGTGAAGTGGTCACATGGCGACTTTGACAGGATCATTGCGACAGCCGTGGCAAATGGTCGGATTGTCATCTACGATTTGCATCGGGCCAGTCTGGAGCTTTCCCGATTTCAGGGACACAGCCGCCAGGTACACAGACTGGCATTCAACCCTCACTTTCCCGCTTGGTTGTTGTCCGGTAGTCAAGACGCCACCATACGGATGTGGGACCTACGAATGGCCTCTGCAGAACGTGGAGTCTCGACATGTGGGAGTAAGGAGCAGTACATGGGCAATAGTGAGGCTATCCGTGACATTAGATGGTCTCCAAGCGATGGCGTCTTATTTGCGGCGGCTACAGATAGCGGTGCAATACATTTATGGGATCAGCGCAAGGCCACTGCTCCTCTGATGCGAATCGCTGCCCACGATAAACCGTGCTATGCTGTGGATTGGCATCCGGACGGGAAACACCTCGTCAGCGGAGGGACGGACAAACAGGTTAAGGTTTGGGATTTCTCATCTTCAGCAGAACGGAGACAGAAACCCACCTTTCAGTTTCGAACTCCACAGGCTGTTCTCAACGTACGTTGGCGGCCCGCTTGCTGGGCAGCTGAGCCGCAAGGTTTTGGTGACTGGCAGTCGACCCAGGTCGTTACGTCCTATGATAAAGAAGACCCGAGGATTCACCTCTGGGACCTTCGACGCCCACACATACCCTTTCGGGAATTTGACAGATATGACTCTCCTGCCACAGATCTGCTCTGGCACTCGAAGGATCTCTTGTGGACAGTCGGCGAAACAGGGGCTTTCACACAAACTGATATTCGATATGCACCACAAGTCATTAATCAACGGCCGATGTGCTCAGTTGCCTGGAGCCCCACCGGCGATGTGCTTGCATTTGTCCAGAAACGTCCCAGAAGACGTGTTCTCGGCTTCAACACGACTGAATTCTTAGATATTCGAGAGGAAGAGAGCCACAGTGGGGAGAAACCGTTGAGCCAAAGCCCAGCGGATGATGTACTTGATGAAGCTATTCTGACCTCCTCTCTTCGTCACCGACATAGTAAGGCCAGTACAATCAGGTCATCCAAGTCCTTGGGTAACACTCCTCCGAGCTCTGAGGATATCATTCCAGTTCTTTCACTGGAGAAATCACTGTCGAAGAGTAGTAGATCGTCAGAATTGCTCCAATTCGGCGCAATTGGCAGCATTCCTCGGGCGACTATGGATCCAGCAGTCTTTCGATATCTGGCTACTCACTATTCGTCTATCATGGAGGACGTTAATGGCCGATCAGCACATCGGAACGCGTTACTCTCACTTCTCCAGTCTCTCGATCAGAATGCGGAACGTGCGGAGGAAGCTTGTCTTTTTAAATTAGCGCAAACTTGGAGAATTGTGAGGTTTGCAATTCTTCAGGAGCTCCAACTTCAGGCCAAGGAACAGCGCCAGGCACCCGACAAGGGAAAGGCTCACGTGCGGAAGAAGACTTCAAGAGAAGGATTAACATCAGAGAAGCCTCGGCCCGCTGAAGAGGGAAGACATGACAAAATGAAGAGCCGCTTGTTTAAAGGAATCATGGAGACCGAAGGCCACAGGAACCTTCTTCCAGATGCTGAGAGCACCTCTAATATGACTACGCCTCTTGCGCAGCCACTGCCGGATTCTCCAGTTGGATCCCATGATAGCAGTTACTCTCAAATCACTCCCATGAAAGAGCATCCTGCGGATTTGCAGCCACTTCCCCCGTCAGTCTTAAGTTTCAATTATGGCACTATGAGCTCCAATGACTTGGCGATGTCCGACTTCGATACTCACTCCGTTGCACAGCACCGTCAATCGGAGTCCAGCGAAGATGCGCCTATGCCTCGTGATAGCGCAAGCTTCGACCGCATGCCCGACCTGGCCGCTCAGGAAGTCCAGAGTGACCAAAGGTCTGCACCTCGTGCAATCACTGGTAGAGCTGATTGGCGTATTCGAAACCATCCAGACTACGCAAAAGGTACGTCGGAAGATGATTATGATCAGAAAATGGAGGACAAGAGAGCAGCAATCCGCGACTATAAAGTCGGTCCCAAGAAGGTCCTGTCCCTCGAGTCTCCTGTTGAGCCAACGAAGCATCCTATGTCCAATCAATTCCGACGAGAGTCCTCGGAAAGCTTTCCAATGTTCTCTGCCTCTACAGATAGTTCTCACCCTGCAAAGTCGCTTGGCATTTCGCTTTCTCCAGAATCGCGACTGCTTGATGCCTCTAAGATGGGTGATTCGAATCATGAAGTGAACAAGGCAGATGCCAGTCAGAACAGCGTGAATGCAGGCAGGATATCGCCATTAGTCTCGGAACCTCCCCATGACGTGGATGAAGATCAGCGGGAGACCGCATTTGACGAAGGCTCTCCCACCTCAAACAAACTCCATCTGGAGCGCCCCTCAAGCCCACCACCCCTTTTGACTGAATCGATACCCCTGAAAGATGAAGGTATCACCCTACCCAGCGACGCTGCATCGGGGGGTTTGACGACAGGCCGTCCAGCTTTGCCTGGGCTAATCGACGATCTGTCTGCGATTAGCATTCCCATCTCTCCCAATTTGACCGACAGTAAGCCTTGGAGCGTTCAAGTCATTTTGAGAGAAGCTATCAGGCATTACCACAGCAGCCCCCCCGTGGATGTTCAATCGGCCGCTCACTTACTTGACAAATTACACATTCTTTTTCGCGAATGTGACACGATTTTGCCCTACGAGGAGCGCGAATTCGTGTTTAAGGCCTACAACGAAAGTCTCCTACGCCAGTCGATGTATGTTGAAGCAGCCGAACTGCGACTTCTTTGCGCACCATCCTACCCGGCCGTATATGAATACGCGCAGATCGATTCATACATCAATGTGTTTTGCTTCACCTGCAAACGACCGTACGAGAATCCGCAGCGCGACAACAGGCGGTGTCATCGCTGTAATACTCCGCAACAGCCTTGCTCCATCTGCATGAGTGTAGATCCGCCCCCGGAGTGGGTTGCAGAGCGATCTAGCTCCGTCGCGTACGATACCCCAGGAGATGAATTATCATTCGAACGGATCTCACATCTCTCGTCTCCGTTTTCCTCACGGACGGAGCTAGTCACACCCTCCGAGCTGCAACGTCTCGGTCTGAACTGTGAAGATCCCCACTCAGTTTTCCGGCCCAAGGGATCCGCTCTCTGGACGTGGTGCCAAGGGTGCGGACATGGTGGACATTTGGCTTGCATGACAACGTGGCTTAGTGATGTCGCAATCAGCGAAGGCGGCTGTGCCACTCCGGGCTGCATGCACGACTGCGGACCCGGTCCCCGTCGGGAAGATAACCGGGCTGCTCTGCTTGAAGAATCCAAACGTCGTGATTCCGCTAATCGCAAGGCCGGCCTAGGCTACGTCAAGCGTGACCCGTGGACGAAAGGCGAGAGCAAGGCCGTCGAGAAAGTGCGGGGCATGTTAGGTGGTGTCTCCACTGGTGGAACGGGTCCGTTAACTACGATAAGTACTGGACACGGAGGCGGGAGCTCATCTGGTATTATGTCTCCGAAGAAAGTGAGGCTTGTGACACCTAGCGAACAGGGCAAACGCCGGACTGGTTCTGCTCGGGTCAGTAGTGGTGCGTTGGGCGGCCGGGACAGGGAGTCTCAATCCGACCCTGTAACTGCAAGTGAGAGATGAAGCCTTGTGTATGATACTGTGTGAGTATGATTAGGAATTTGATTCTAGCGTCCCCTTTGATGTCATATGAATTCCGTTGATCCCGGAATATCTACCCACTCAATGAATCCAGCGTAATAGATTCGCCGCACTTCAATTTTAATAATATATATATTAAAATTAGAATTTTACACTCTCAGTGCGGTAGAAGATGCGTTGTTGATTTCCCCATTCTCGTGAATCCATTCCTTGAGTCAGAATTTTCTCAAAAATACGTGCAGAAGCTCACAGTAATGAGAAACAGGATTGGCCATTCGAGACCAGGGAGAAAGATATTGAAAAGGAAGGTCGCTCACTAATATGCAAGCTATTACCCAAGATAGTCTTCATCACCAAATGCATGCAAGGTCAAATCAACATGCCGAATATGCCTGATAATTTCCGTACCTTGTAGCCTAGATCATTTCCAGTCCAGTTCTCTGGTCTAGATATTGCATCCTAAAACCTTCTTTTCTTCTTGGCCGAAGCCTTACTCTTCGTCTCTAACCGCCTCTTCAGCTCCTCTCGCCTCCTTTCGGCTTTCTCCTGTTCTGTTTCCTCTTTCTCCGGCTCGCTAGATTCTACTTTCGGCGGTGCTATCGGCGGTGAAGCAGGGGGAGGAGTTAACTTGGACGTGTCCTGTTCTGTTGTTGAGTCCCGTTCTTTCGCTGCTTTCTGAGACAAGCCTTCTGTTGGATTAGTATCTCTGGCACGATGGGCAGCTTTTCCTCCGATCACTCCAAACTTGTGCGGTTTCTTAGCCTTGAGTTGAGATGGCGCATGGATGGGGGACGATTCCCTAAAGGCTTTCTTTTGGGGTAGGTCTGCAGCATCGAGAGAATCGGATGTTGGTGAGGAGGTTTGCTTTTCCTTCTTTCTGCCGCCGATAACTCCTAGGCCACGAGTCTTCTTCGGAGGAGTTTGCGACTTTTTCGACTGCACTGTCGGGGCTGGTTGGCGGAATGAGGAGACATCCAGATTTGAATCAGAATCCGTCTCCGTCTCCCCATCTTCTCTCTGTAACTCAGCCGATAGAGGAGTTCTCTCCGCGGCATGAGAGATATCTGAAGCTGTAGACACCGGAGGCACCGGCGAAACACTCTTCTTCGCGTTCTTCCCTCCGATGACTCCTAACCCTTTCGATGGCTTTTTAGCGCTTGCAGGTAGCGGTGATAGTGATGCTCTTGTAGACTCTGTGCTCGTTTGTTTCGTGGTTGGCACGGGTGACTCCTTACGATCATTCTTTCGTCTGAGTCGTGGAGGCGTTTCTTGTCGCTGGGGATGCAGATCAAAAGATTAACGTTGATTCGATAGTAAAGAGGGCCAACTTACCTCGAACTCGCCTTCATCGTATCTGGAATCACTCTCAGTCTCCAGATCTGGCTCCTTCTCCGGAGCTCTCTGCGCTATACTGGTGGAGACTTTATCAACGCGACCTGCTGGAGCTCGCTGTGTTGCGAGATTTCCCCACCATTGGCTGGGAGCTGGAGCAAGCCTTTCCATGTCCGGCGCGCTACCGGAACCAGAGAGCTCCGTGAGTAGATTGGCAGCCAAGCCGATATCCGTATGTGACGACTTAGCCTCGTTCAGCCAGGCTTCTTCATCAAAGGGCGCGACTCCCTTAATGTACTTTGCCGCATGAGACAGCGTAGTGCCTTTGCGGGCTGTGCGCAATCCAGCTGTGCTGGGAAAGACCGTGCTCAAATCGAGTCCGAGGGACTCGATCTTGTCGAACAATTTCCCTAAAACCCAGTCCTTCTCTTTCAGCTGATCCAAGAGTAGTCTTTGGCGCGATTCCCAGTCCGCTTCTTCTCTTAACAAAGGGAGAAGTAGATGACGCGTTGAAGAAGCTGGTGATTCCTTTGACAAGTACAGAGTCCATTCAAGGGGCTGCAGTGGAGCAGGCAATTTCGTCGAGATAACAAGCTCTAGAGAGTCGACCCTCGATCCGGTACTTAACGTCATGTTGCTCCCCGAATGGCGCTGCAGCGCTTCACCTATTTTCTGCAGCAGAACATCGAACTGATCTGGATCTTCATTTGGATCAATGGTTGTGTTCTCATCCTCAGCCCTGCGCAAAATGTCTTTGAAACTCAGCCGTTCCGACCAGACATTCGTAAGATCTGTGATGTACATCTCGTAACCTTTGCTGTTCGGGCTATACTTGTATAGAAGCGGGGGCAACCGCTCAATGTCTGGAAGACGTAGCCTGTGCCATCGCGACGACATGGCTGTAGACGAAGTGGTTTGCACCGGCCTGAACGGATGTCACTTCAAGATCGAAGCATAGCTCTATGTGCTGTACTTGGTTGGCCAGATGGCGAAGCTGAAGATACAGTGGTAGCCTAAGGCGAACAATCCATGCCGAGGCACGGGCCACAGCGGAAGGTTTGCTGCCCGCCATACCTTCTATCTTGGATCCATATCATCCCATTCTGTCATCCAAAGTTTCGTGGAACGTCGCAGTCGACGCGAGAAGGTCAACGCTAGCTATCATCAAATCCTTTTGACATCGACCATACCCTAGAATGTCTGCGCGCCTACCCGACAGAACAGGATCGAAGAGAAGCAGATCTCGATCTCAATCATGGCGCCAACCCCAGAAATTTCCCCGCAGACACGATGAAAGGGATCGGCGACACGAGGATGGGGACAGTCGCTCGTCACAGTATCAGCCTCGCAGCATGAGGGATCAGGTGCGAATCAATAAACTGCAGGAAGATGAGCAGGTACGCGAGTGGGTGGCACAGGAGGACACCTTCGTCCTCAAGCAGGCCAAGAAGAAGGCAGAAATACGAGTAAAGGAGGGACGCGCGAAACCGATCGACTGGCTCACAGTCACCCTGCGAGTTATCGACCCTACGAGGAACCCTTTGGATGATGAAATCCCAGATTCGGAACTGGATTTGGTGGATCCAGACGGTGTCTTTGAGGGACTATCTCAGAGCCAACTAGTTGATCTGGAGAAGGATATCGATACTTTTCTCAATTTGGAGACCAATCCTCAGAATAGAGATTTCTGGAAGGTCTGTTTCCCTGCTATTATTCGAGCGATGAAAGTGAAATCCTAACAATCGTCAGACCATGCGAATCATCTGTCGAGATCGCCAGAAGACTGCCCCCGAAGGCCGCGTTTTAAGTTCCGTCGCTGCCGATATCAATCGACTTCTCAGTCCTAAGACGTACGAGCAACTTGAAACTCTTGAGGCACAAGTAAGGAAGAAACTGGATTCCGACGAACCGATCGACACCGACTACTGGGAAGAGCTTCTGCGAAGTCTTACCGTCTGGAAGGCTCGAGCCAAGTTGAAGAAAGTCTACCAAACCATTATAGACGAACGCGTCAGAGGGCTGCGCAAGCAGCAGACAGAAGAAGCTGACACTGTTCGCGCCAAACTGGCTCCTCTCGCACCGGTTGTTGAGATGAGAAGCACGGATTCAAGACTCTTAGAGCCGAGTTCCACTGAAGAATTCCGCCATCTCGACCCAGATCCGCTCCTTCAGGTTCGCCCAGAGGACAAAGCACTGGAAATTGTAGACGAATCTGCATTTCTGCAACAGGTGGTAAGTTGTCTGTGTCCTCCCATGTTCAGCATTGCTTGTCTTACACCTGCGCAGGCGCGTGAACGCCAGAAGATCTTGAAAATGGGTTTTGTACCGTTGCGGCAACGCCATGCCGAAAAAGCTCCGGCGATTCCTACGAACCAAACGTCAAATATCCCGATCACTGCTGTCTCAACCCGATTCTCGTCTATCCCCAATGATGACTTTTCGCAAGCGACCAAAGCACTTTACGAGCGGGAGCTTGCGAAGGGTGTTAGCGAGAACGAGGAGATCTTCACCGGCGAAGAGGCCGTTAGCACTGCTTCGCGACCTCAATGGGCCAACAAATATCGTCCTCGGAAGCCGCGGTATTTCAATCGCGTACAGATGGGATATGAATGGAATAAATACAACCAGACTCATTACGACCACGACAATCCGCCTCCGAAGGTTGTCCAGGGCTACAAATTCAATATCTTCTACCCCGATCTGATTGATAAAACCAAAGCTCCCACCTACCGTCTTGAGCGAGAGCATGGACGGAAGCGCGGTCAGTCATTTGCGCCAGCCGGTGAGGAGGATACATGCCTTATTCGATTTATGGCTGGGCCACCATATGAAGACATTGCGTTCCGTATCGTGGATAAAGAATGGGATTACAGTGCGAAGAGGGAGAGGGGCTTTAAAAGTACTTTTGAGAAGGTACGTCCGCCGATTTTCCGATTACAGGTTGGCGAAGAGGCTCAATATTTGGACCGTTGCTGACGATGTCTTCCAGGGAATCCTACAACTGCACTTTCAATTCAAGAGGGTATGTTTGGGCTTGTCTAATTGCCAATTTCAAAGCTCGTTTGCTGACATCTTTAGATCTATTACCGAAAATAATCCTGTCATTGTCGAGCATTATCACTCGACTTCTTCGTTTTGTGTACACGAGTTGGATGAGGCGGTCTGTAGAGCACGTCAGTTTAGGGGTAGCTTGATTTTCTCGCTGGAAATAAATTTCCTAGATAGATTGATCCATGATGCGTTGAATGGGGAGTAGTGATTGGGCTGGAAACTTCACCCACCATGCTTATACAGCACTTAAAGATTACCTACCTAGGTAAATGTGATCGAAGACTTGCAGAGTATGCAAATGTCCCACATGTGGATCAGCTGCCAAATACTTCTTAATTCGACTTCAACCGAGTGCTACCATCTCCCATTCCTTCATCTCGCTGGAGGCCGTTAGATTTGTACCACAGCTATTCCGTCGACGTTCTCCAATGATCACGTGAATCGACGAATGTGACTCCTGCTTTTTACCACCAACCTAGTATTCGTTCCACTGCAAAGCACGGTATCGGAAAGGCAATAAATAATGGCTTTGGTATCGAACAGCCAGTGCGAAGAGGTTCCGAAGGCTGCTGGCTGGCTGCGCAAAAGCCTTAGCATCTGCAGGGCGGATTGAAGGCAATCTGAGCTCATCTCAGGACGTTTCTCTGAGAGTCTGCTACCAAGTAAAGATGGACAGACTCAGTGCAATAATATTCTCAGTGTGCGGCGATTAATGCTACAGCAATTCGCTGCAGGCGTCCGGCCATCTAGAAACAGTAAGAAGGAGTTCCCAGCCAGTTCCAAGCACCTGAGGTGACTGAAATCCCTTCCTTTTTAGCTTCTGTAGCACCAGATCTAGCCTCTTCAGCAACCTGTGAGATCATTGGCCACGTCTGTACACTGCATTGAAGTGTTACAGGGCACCTTCTGCAGTAGGCAAGAGCACCACGCCAACATTGTTGTGCTTGAAAATCAGTCTTGTTTATGGCAAGCCCTGTCTCCTGTTTGCTTTGACAGTGGTGCATGGTGCATGGTGCATGGTCCTGGCTGCTTGACACTTAAAGCATGTGTGCAATGGGCATGAGTTGGCCTCGCGTCACAGGGCTTCAGGTCTGGATTGTTCTCTTCTTCAGTCTGAATGGCGGCAGCTTCGTACATATCTTTGTCTTACAGACCATTCTTCTCCCTGGCAGCTTTCTCTTTTGGCCTGTGCTGATCTGATCTCATACCCTTAACTTTTCTTTCTTCTCGAACCAGATGTGCTTCGTGCTCCCATGATGCTCGATATTTCGCTGCAGAAAACGAAAGAGAGACTCCCTGTACCGCATACTACTTGTTCTTACTTTGAAGCCTACATGGATCGTTTATTTCAATCTCACGACTTCCAACCCGGTGAGATCCCGACCGAAGGATATCTCCAACGGAACTATGCCGCTGAACGAACGGAACCGCCTTCGTCAGTTTCAGACGGGATGCCTCCTGTAGGATCTCACATGTACGACCCCTGCTCTACCTTCATGACCTGGGTGAAGTCTAGCTCTGGTCCAAGGACAAGAAGACCGACTACTTTACAACATCCAACATACGAGCCTGAAACGACGTACAGCTACAACTCCGACTCGTCCCAGATACCCAGAGCGTCACTTTTTGAACAGGATACATTCCCATTGTCCCCTAGCGATAGCCACCGAACAGACAAACGCACTTTAACGGCACCTGTTTCCAACATGAATGAACTGAAGCCTATTTATTGGTCGCCTACCGAATACCGATCCACATCAGACTGGGTACGTAAACCTGAATGAGACGGCTTTTTTCTTTCTGATTTGATACTTATTAGATTCTCTATCAGCCCGCTGTACCTCATTCACAGCAGACCCTTGAGGCCATCAGGGTCATCAATACTACGAACCTACCACCGACTTCTCCAGTATTCTCGGCGTCGTCTCATCAGCCCCCACAGCTTGGTGGCACACGGCGTTCCGAGAGCATGCCGACTACTGACGCTTCTGACCTTCGTTCGAGCTCTGGAGAAGCAGAAGAGGATAGCAATTCGGATCTTCCTTACTCTAAGCTCATATTTCAAGCTCTCAAATCTGCTCCTGGAAACAAATTGCCTCTACAGGGGATCTATAGTTGGTTTGAGAAGAATACTGACAAAGGGAAGGATCACAACTCGAAGGGGTGGCAGAACAGTATCCGACACAACCTTTCTATGAACGCGGTATGTCTCAGCTCATCTCTGTTCCTGATATCATTAATTATCGACAACGGAACCGAGAGGGTCCTCAAAAAGACGGAAAATACGATGGACAAAACAGCGCAAAAAAATGGCAAGACGCTGACTACTCGATAGGGATTCGAGGCTGTCAAAGACTATTCAGTTACGGGTAAAAAAACGGGCAATGTTTGGAGACTCACGGAAGAAGCAATGAACAACGGCTGTGTTCAGTCAACCACCAGGTATCGAAAGCAAGCGAATCACAGAAAGTCAACAAGTTCGGATTGCCCCGCTTCTCAGTCCCAGCGGCCAGGGCCCAGTAACGGCAAGGCTACGCGATCCTCTGCGAGCAAGATTCGACAGTCAGGCCAGGAGGATGAGCAACGCAAGGATCGAGGTCGCCAACGGCCCGCACCCCAGCGACGGCGACAAAAGGACCTTTACCCGCAGTCTTCGAGTTCGATGCCGCCGCTTCACGTACCCAGTATGAATACTCCCATGGCAAGTGCTCCGGCGGGGCCAGTTTATGATATGAGAGACATTATCGGCTGCACTGATACGCATCTTCCATGTACCCCTATTTTCTGCGGGGACCCTGGCACCGACTCCGAATTTCTTGCATTGGATCCTGGATACTTTGGGTTCTGTGGGTACCAGTCGCACCTAATGGCTGGTTGACAGGTAAACCGAAATTCCAGCAGATCTTCAGCTCGGCGTTTAGAGTGGATTCAATCTTCCAGTAGTCGCCGCAGCGTGCAGCTTTCGTTGACATTTGTTTTTCCTTTGCTCGATTGACGTCTGATTTTTGGTTTCCCGTCACCATTACTTTTGATCACTAGATCATTACATATCCCCTTTTCAGGTTATCCACCCGGGCAAAAACAAAAAGAGAGGGGAGTGGTGTTGGCGAATCCGGATCCTCCCATCCATTATAGTGATCATCAACAGTGTGACCGCGATTGTGTCGCTCTATTCGTGGTTTACGATTTTGCTGAAATCATAATGCGACGCAATCCACATGAAACCCATTTACCCACGTAACTGTCGTGCTCGTGACATTAAGCAGACTTGAAGTCTTGCCACCAATCTGTCTGCTGCGGAAGATGCTGCTCCACTGCAGGCGGCTCTTGTCAAGTTTCATCTCATTGTTTGGCGCAGGTTGAGGGTTTCTCCGTGGGCAGCTACAGTAGGGGGTTGGAACTTCCATTCACTTGCCAAAGAGATAATTACCGTTGGAGACGCTCGAGCCCCCTCTTTCATGTCCATGTCAGCCTTTGTCAACACTGACAGTTGATGGTTTGCAATTAGTATTATTACCTACCGTAGTCCATGCACATCATCAACAGGGTCCAACCTTGCTCAATTGAAAAACTCCGTACTGTATACTATACTGTGAATGGACATTGTCTACCGATTCTTTTTCTCAGGCTTCGCAATCAATCATAATAACCAATGACACTAATAATGGCCTCGATCTCCCGTATGCCCCGCAGCACAAAGGACGGGGATGTCGGCACCTGGCATCCGATGCTGCCAACACTCGTCACAATGGCAGGCTGCAGAGCTTCGTTAGTTCCCCTTTACGGGGATAGTACCAGCATACAGCAACTGATCTATACGGGACGCTAATATTGAGTTGCTTCTACTTTTAGTCTAAATGGCGCGCTGTCGCCGAGCTAATGTGCATGAAGCAGATGAGCAACTCAATATGCATAGTAAGTCCAATCTCAACCCAAGGACCACATATCCCAGATATTGACCATACTATTTACCAGAGGAGAAAGGGGAGTGCACAGACTGATAGGGTCAAAAGTACTTTACATATCGCCAGCTCCATCAGCAGGTCTTTGCTTCTTGTTGTGGCGTATTTCTTTGTTCAATTTGCATTTCGTCTTCAGTCAACACCTGGCACTTCCTCCAGTCCTTGTCTCTGGGAGTTTCGTTTTATTTTGTGGGTATCGAGCTCAGGGAATGCTGTATCGGACGGGTTGCTGGCGGAACTCGGCAAACTTTGCATTGTAGTACACACTCTGGGAAGTCGTCGGGAAAATCTTTAGGAACCTTTGACAGTTGCTTAACTCTTTGAATTTTCGTAGCACTTTTTACAGTAAGTCCATGTTTGCCTTTACATGCACTGGTTGCCACTATCTTACTGCAATGGGAATCTTCTTCACTATCTATGAGAAGGCACAGCCTCAAATTCGGAGTCCATCACAGCGCGTTGACAACACGCCACCGCTCCAATTTCCAGTAATTTTTTGCCGTTGGAAAACAGCCCCACGACTGGATGGAAGGAAGCTAAAGATGATGTTCGAGTTCCATATACAATCTCCATACAGAACGCCGAATTTCTTTTCCTCTGCGCCTTTCCGTTTCGACTGGCTTTGAATGTTCAAGGTAAGGGAGTTAGAGAGCATCCAATACTTGCGCCGTCATTTCTTTTAGGCGAGTGATGACTGGATCTTCCCAGCAGAAGCGTGGCTCTGGTTTATCGGTGCTCTGGGCCCGAAGGTACGGAGTACTCCTTCTCATTCATCTATTGTAAATTGTCGGATTTTGGAGCTCTCATCATGCTTATGTGGGATTGCCTTCTTTCTGCAGGACAACATGGCATTCACTGCGAGATAGGACTGAAGACCTTAAAAATATAGATTCATGTGAGATTCTATCAAGTACTGGGAGACAACCCCCTCTGGCTTTCCATGTCAACTGCTGGAGACTCACTGAGCTATCAGATCCACCATACAGGAAAACTCCAGAATCCGAATGGTTGCAATTTTCAGCCGGTTCAAACCTAAAGCAGGTTCAAATTAGATCAGGTTGAGCAGCTTGAGCTAGAGCAGGAATTGTACTTTCTTCTTCTGGGAAAATGCTACACTTTATCGTGATGTCCATTGATTCATACTTACATTTGACTGAATACATGTCACCTAAAGACAAAGCAACATTGCGAGAGGACTCTCCCTTACATTTTCCTTCAAAATGGCGGTCATTACATCCAACTAGCTATACGAGGTGTCAAAATCACCTACTGTATGTAGCTACGTAAGCCCCTAATATCCGGACAGACAGCTGGCTGAATGCCGGATGTGTCCTGATTGGAAGGATGCCTTGTGACATCTGCATGGTACCTTGACCCATCCACAAGAGTCCCCTCCTAATGAAATGAACAGGTGCCAGAAACCTACTAGTACATTAGATTGACTGTGCTTCACGGTAGCTAGTTGATTATTGCATTGGGTCGAGATCGACGCTGAGTCGTAAGCATTCTCCTGCTGCCCGTCAGCTGCATGCCGCGTTGATAATGACAGACGCGCATGTCACTGGAAGATGGACATGGAAAATTTGACATTTTACGCCTCACTTGCGAACCGATAAAGGTTGCAGGACCTCGCACTGGGCTCGCAGACACACGACCATAAAATCAAACAATCCTAGGCAATGAATCATTCAGATCGGCTCTTCACAGTCCAGACTTTGATCAAGTGTATACGCAAGGAAACTTTACAGCTCGACATCCTCTCTCTCCGCTAGCTATCGCTAAGCTACACGCAAGGCTGCATGGATACATCGGCCATCAGCCGAACTCATGATGCACTCGTGAGTTTGTTGAACAGTTCAATGTTCTGTGGGAATCCAATATCCGTCCAGAATTTTCTTCTATAGTCAAGGTCTGGCATATTCTCGGAATACCTGTACTGTTCTAGGCAGTTGCATCATTTGTGTATACCTGGGTGATGACGAGATGAAGCTTTCTTTGTACGGAGCGAGGCATCAGATCAGTAGACAAGGTGAAGGACTGCAATTTCTGCAGCGCCGGCCCTCAAGGAAATGTTGTCAACCACTTACCAGATCTGTGCGATGACTTTCACTGCCTCTTCCTGTCTTGTATTTTCTCACTTTTCTTTTTCAGTTTCTTGACTCTGGTGCAGAATCGTGCAGCTGCGCGGTTGCCTTCCACCCACCTCTTCGCTTTCAATCGATATCAGGACAAGCCACTAAGACCCGATGGGCCTGCCTCTGAAGATCTATTGAAACCACTGCTGCGCTGGCCTCATCTAGTCCAAGTCCTAGTCCAAGGATAGGAAACACACTGCTCGGGGAAGTACTCCGCGCGCTTGAAAAATTTTGGGCGTCATGCAGAGCTACTTATCGAGATCTCCTGGGTTGTTTGAAACAGCCCAACCATGACACCGTTCGCGTGAGTAGGAATCGGACTCATCGAAAGTGAAGCAATGTGAGCATTCAGACGACGATAATAATAACAGATTGATATAGCGACTAGTAAGTATTATAATGGTACTAGGCGAGGGTCAGCAACGATCCCTGGTGTAAGGCTGATTTAAGTACAGCCCATAGTCTCCACACGATTTAGTAAGAGTTTACTAGGATCGTTAAGCTGGACTAGATGGACATACCTAGGTACGATCGGGTACTGTTAGATCAAACCTGTCCACCTATTTGACGGATCCTATGCTCGAGATACTGCAGTTAGGTATCTTGATGCTCATGGGTCGGCATGCGTGAAGGGAACAGCTTGCACGGAGCAGCGGTGCTCTGTTGATGCCCATGCACTGCATCTCAGATCATTTGGTCAGAACTAGGATCAATTTGCGAATCTTGGAATGCGTTCGTAGTACTCCGCGAATCACAAGGAATTTAGTAAGACTCAATTCGCCAGGCTGTAGCTTCAATGAGCTAGGGATACACAGTAGCGAAAGACCTCGTGTGGAATATCTTGCTTCTCGCAGGGAGACTCGAAAGAGCCTGATTGGACACGGGCGAATGGAAGGAATCTGGAAGCTTGGGCAGAGAGGAAGGAACTGCTTGTTTGATGACGACCAATTTCAGATTTCATTGGATCTGGATGCTAGCCGTTTATGTTCATCTTTCCTCAAAGAAAGAAAAGAAAATTTAGGAAAAACTGTTCCCATCCATTTTTTCATAATCAATCGCTCCACGAAAGACCAACACCGAGCAACATGATATCAATTTAGCGCTTTCCAGCAGCCTTCTCCTGAGACTCCTTGAGAACCTTCTTGACAATCTTCTGCTCCTCGATCAAGAAAGCACGAACGATGCGGTCCTTGACGCAACCAGCGCAGCGGGAGCCACCGTAGGCACGGCTGACGGTCTTCTTGGGGCGAGAGATCTGAGAGTATTCCCGAGGGCGAAGAGCGGGAATCTGTAGAGAAAAAAAAAACCAAACCATCAGCAATCTTCGTCCACTAGTAACTCTGCAATGCTCATGACGGTCTGCGACGATTCCCTCGTAGGTCCGCGCGTGCGAAAGTCCAAACAGGGATAGATGTTCGCCAAAAATCTAAACAGCCCATCGAAAATGCCGAATTTCAGGGTCACTCACGCCTGGGAGCTTGATGCCGCAGTCACCGCACTTGGGAGCAGTGCCCTTCTTCTTGATGTGGAGGTAACGAAGCTCGCCGCCGGGGGTCTTGATGATGCGGACCTTGTTGGACCGCGAGTTGTACCTGTAGACAGATCTCGATCAATATTCGTCCATTAAAAACCCATTCACCATCGCACGAAGATGTTTTTCCAGGTCGCACACTCCGAGACGCCGTCGAGAAAAAGGATAAGGAGGGATTCAAACGTACGGGTTCCGTCTGCGCTGCACGTAGGAAAATTCCATCGTCAGTAATCAAACCTGGCAATAAACCCGATGACCACAGATTCAAACGTCAAGATTGACACTCACGTATTGCAATCTGTTGTTCGCCATTTTGACTGTCCTTGAACCTACGGTGACACGGGATTCAGGGAGTTGGCGGCGTTGTCGGTCGGTTGTCGTTCAAGATCCTCGTAGAATTCTCTCCAAGTCATCCGGGAATTTTGTGTGGGTTTCGCACTGGCCAGGGCTGGACTAGCGCCAGTTTTTGGCGAGACCGCGCTAAACCAGAACGGGAATAGCACCACTCCCAGATGAGCCGCCACCTCTTTTCCAACATCCTAGCTTTGCCATCAAGATAGGAGCAAGGAAGAAACGTCTTCCATCACCCGTCGTGAGAAGGGGATCGTCCAGGAGTTTGTTTCTCTTCTTCCAGGATCTGTGTTTGATTCCCCGACGTTATTGAATTTGCGATCTACCATCTTCCTGATCCGCGGATGCAGATTCGCGCGATATATGAATATCATCATCGACGTGATCTGACGCGACTCAACTTTACACGTCTGTGAAGGAAGAAGACGGGCTTTTCAACCACCAACCCGCCATCATGGCATCGCTGCCTCCACCTCCTCCCCCTCCAGGATGGGGTGCATCGGCGCCTCCATCGATGCCTTTGGCTCCGCCGCCTCCTGGATATCAACCACCGGCCGATCCGACGGTCGCAAAGTTTGCTCAGAAGAAGAATGAATGGCTGCGGACACAGCGCAACCGGTTCGGCGAGAAGAGGAAGGGCGGATTTGTGGAAACTCAGAAGGCGGACATGCCACCAGAGCATCTGCGAAAGATCGTCAAGGATATTGGCGATGTATCGCAGAAGAAGTTCAGCAGCGAGAAGCGTAGCTATCTTGGCGCGCTTAAGTTTATGCCTCACGCTGTTCTGAAGCTCTTGGAGAACATGCCAATGCCCTGGGAAGCCGCCAGGGAAGTAAAGGTCCTATATCACGTCAATGGATGCCTCACCTTGGTAAACGAAATTCCGAGGGTCATCGAACCAGTTTTCCATGCCCAGTGGGCGACGATGTGGGTATGCATGCGAAGAGAAAAGAGTGACCGAAGACATTTCAAACGAATGCGCTTCCCTCCATTTGACGACGAGGAACCTCCTCTTTCTTGGTCTGAGAATATCGAAGATGTCGAGCCCCTGGAGCCGGTCCAGATGGAGCTCGATGAATCAGAAGACGCCCCCGTTTACGAGTGGTTCTACGACCATCGACCTCTTCTTGATACACCTCATGTCAATGGTCCGAGTTACAAACAATGGAATTTGACTCTTCCGCAAATGGCGACTCTTTACCGGTTAAGTCACCAGCTGCTGAGTGATGTGGTGGATCAAAATTACTTCCACATGTTTGATCTCAACAGTTTCCTAACAGCCAAGGCTCTAAACGTTGCCATACCCGGTGGTCCTCGTTTTGAGCCTCTATACAAAGACATCGACCCTAACGACGAGGATTTCAGCGAGTTCAATGCGATCGACCGGATCATCTTCCGTGCTCCTATCCGAACAGAATACAGAGTCGCTTTTCCGTACCTCTACAATACCCTACCGCGGAGTGTGAAGGTTTCTTGGTACTCTTACCCTCAGGTTGTATATGTGCGGACCGACGACCCGAACCTTCCAGCTTTCTACTTTGACCCCGTTATCAATCCGATCTCCTCCCGCTCCGTCGCTCCCAAGAACCTTACTGTCAGCCACGAGGATGAGATTTTCGGACCTGGCAATAATGAAGATGACAGCTTTGAGCTTCCTGGCGAGGTGGAGCCTTTCTTCGCTGATGAGGAGTTATACACTTCGGAGACAGCGTCAGCTATCGCTCTATGGTGGGCTCCTCATCCGTTCAACAAGCGGTCCGGCAAGATGGTGCGAGCGCAGGATGTACCTTTGGTGAAGCAATGGTACCTGGAACATTGCCCCCAGGGCCAACCCGTGAAAGTCCGGGTATCCTACCAGAAGCTTCTCAAGACCTACGTGCTCAATGAGTTGCACAAGAAGAAGCCAAAGGCCCAGAATAAGCAGAATTTGTTGCGGACTCTGAAATCGACTAAGTTCTTTCAGCAGACAACGATCGATTGGGTTGAGGCTGGATTGCAAGTTTGTCGCCAAGGTTTCAACATGCTCAATCTGTTGATCCATCGGAAGAATTTAACGTACCTGCATCTCGATTACAACTTCAACTTGAAACCAGTGAAAACTTTGACAACAAAGGAGCGAAAGAAGTCACGGTTCGGAAACGCTTTCCACTTGATGAGGGAAATCCTACGCCTTACCAAGTTGATCGTCGACGCCCAAGTTCAGTACCGCCTGGGCAATATTGATGCTTTCCAGCTGGCAGACGGCATTCTTTATGCATTTAATCACGTTGGACAACTGACTGGCATGTACCGTTACAAATACAAGCTAATGCATCAAATCCGTTCTTGCAAGGATCTGAAGCACTTGATCTACTACCGCTTCAACTCAGGGCCAGTTGGTAAAGGTCCTGGCTGCGGTTTCTGGGCGCCGGCCTGGCGAGTCTGGTTGTTCTTCATGCGTGGTATCATCCCTCTTCTCGAAAGATGGCTTGGAAACTTGCTTTCACGTCAGTTCGAGGGTCGCCACAGCAAGGGCGTTGCAAAGACCGTGACTAAACAACGCGTGGAGTCTCATTTTGATCTCGAGCTCCGAGCCTCTGTCATGGCAGATCTTATGGACATGATGCCCGAAGGCATCAAACAGAACAAGGTCAACACCGTCCTGCAGCATCTTTCCGAAGCATGGCGGTGCTGGAAGAGCAATATACCTTGGAAGGTTCCTGGCTTACCGGCTCCCATTGAGAATATCATCCTTCGTTATGTCAAGAGCAAAGCTGACTGGTGGATCTCCGTTGCGCATTATAACCGGGAGAGAATCCGTCGTGGTGCCACTGTCGATAAAACTGTGGCGAAGAAGAACCTGGGTCGACTTACTCGACTTTGGCTCAAGGCCGAGCAAGAGAGACAACACAATTACCTGAAGGATGGTCCATATGTGTCGTCTGAAGAAGCTGTTGCGATCTACACGACCATGGTGCACTGGTTGGAGTCTCGCAAGTTCTCTCCAATTCCATTCCCAAGTGTCTCTTACAAACATGACACGAAGATCTTGATCCTCGCTCTTGAACGTCTGCGCGAGGCATACTCTGTTAAAGGAAGACTTAATCAGAGCCAGCGTGAGGAGCTTGCGCTTATTGAACAGGCATACGACTCACCTGGAACAACTTTGGCTAGAATCAAGCGATTTCTCTTGACCCAGAGAGCGTTCAAGGAAGTTGGCATCGACATGAACGACAACTATAGCAGCATCAACCCTGTGTTCGATGTTGAGCCCATCGAGAAAATCACCGATGCCTACCTTGACCAGTACCTTTGGTATCAAGCAGAGCAGCGCCACCTCTTCCCTGCGTGGATCAAACCTTCGGACTCAGAAGTGCCACCTTTGCTGACGTACAAGTGGGCGCAAGGTATCAACAACTTGTCCAACGTCTGGGAAACCGCCAATGGGGAGACCAATGTCATGATTGAGACGGAGTTGTCAAAGGTCTATGAGAAGATCGATCTCACCCTGTTGAACAGACTACTACGTCTGATCATGGATCACAACTTGGCAGATTACATTACGTCCAAGAATAACGTGCAGCTCAGCTACAAGGATATGAACCATACGAACAGCTATGGTTTGATCCGGGGTCTCCAATTCTCCGGATTTGTCTTCCAGTACTATGGATTGATGATCGATCTGCTGCTTCTTGGCTTGCAAAGAGCCAGTGAAATGGCTGGGCCGCCGCAGAGTCCTAACGACTTCTTACAATTCAGGGACCGTGCGACAGAGACCAGACATCCAATCCGTTTGTACACGCGCTATGTGGACAAGATCTGGGTGTTCTTCAGATTTACCGCAGATGAGTCGAGAGATTTGATTCAGCGCTTCTTGACTGAGAATCCCGATCCCAACTTCGAAAATGTCATCGGATACAGAAATAAGAAGTGCTGGCCTCGAGATTGCAGGATGCGTTTGATGCGTCACGACGTTAACCTTGGACGCGCCGTGTTCTGGGATTTGAAGAATCGTCTTCCGAGATCCATTACCACAATCGAGTGGGATGATACATTTGCCAGCGTCTACAGCAAGGATAACCCTAACCTTCTGTTCTCTATGTGTGGTTTTGAAGTTCGTATTCTTCCGAAGATTCGCAATCAGAATGAGGAGTTCTCGGTGAAGGATAGCGTTTGGTCTTTGGTGGATAACACGACGAAAGAACGGACTGCTCATGCTTTCCTGCAAGTCACGGAAGAAGACATCCAAAAGTTCAATAACCGCATCCGGCAGATCTTGATGTCCTCCGGGTCGACAACTTTCACCAAGATTGCCAACAAGTGGAACACCGCTTTGATTGCCTTGTTCACTTACTATCGTGAAGCTGCTGTTTCTACCGTCAACCTCTTGGACACCATCGTCAAATGTGAGACGAAGATTCAAACCCGTGTCAAGATCGGTCTGAACTCCAAGATGCCATCTCGCTTCCCTCCTGCGGTCTTCTATACACCAAAGGAGCTGGGAGGTTTGGGTATGATTTCTGGATCTCATATCCTCATTCCAGCTAGCGACAAACGCTGGTCAAAACAGACCGATACTGGAATTACTCACTTCCGGGCGGGTATGTCCCATGACGAGGAAACCCTTATTCCGAACATCTTCCGCTATATCATTCCCTGGGAAGCTGAGTTCATCGACTCCCAGCGTGTGTGGATGGAATACTCCCAGAAGCGGCAGGAGGCTCAACAGCAGAATAGGCGCCTTACTCTCGAGGACTTGGAAGATAGCTGGGATCGTGGTCTACCGCGTATCAATACCTTGTTCCAGAAGGATCGAAGCACACTCAGTTTCGACAAGGGTTTCCGTGTCCGGGCTGAGTTCAAACAGTACCAACTGATGAAGAGCAATCCTTTCTGGTGGACGAGCCAGAGGCATGACGGCAAGCTCTGGAATCTGAATGCCTACCGCACCGATGTCATCCAGGCGCTTGGTGGTGTTGAAACGATTCTAGAACACACTCTTTTCAAGGCAACAGCTTTCCCATCCTGGGAAGGTCTCTTCTGGGAAAGAGCGTCTGGTTTCGAAGAGTCGATGAAATATAAGAAGTTGACGAATGCTCAAAGATCCGGTCTGAATCAGATCCCTAACCGTCGGTTCACTCTGTGGTGGTCCCCTACCATCAACCGTGCCAACGTGTACGTTGGTTTCCAGGTGCAGTTGGATCTTACCGGTATCTTCTTGCACGGCAAGATTCCCACGTTGAAGATCTCGCTGATCCAGATCTTCCGTGCCCACTTGTGGCAGAAGATCCACGAGTCCGTGGTTATGGATCTGTGCCAAGTCTTCGACCAAGAGCTGGAGCAATTGGGCATTGAGGCAGTCCAGAAGGAGACCATTCACCCGCGTAAATCGTATAAGATGAACAGCTCGTGTGCGGACATTCTTCTTTTCGCGACAAATAAATGGAATGTGACAAGGCCATCTCTCCTGTTCGATACGAAGGACGTTTACGAGCCTACGACTACGAACAAATTCTGGCTCGACGTGCAATTGAGATACGGCGATTACGATTCTCATGATATCGAGAGATACGTTCGTGCCAAGTACCTCGACTACACCACTGATAGCATGAGTATCTATCCATCTGCTACCGGTTTGATGATCGGTATCGACCTGGCATACAATTTGTACTCGGCATACGGACAATACTTCCCTGGATTGAAGACTTTGATCCAGCAGGCAATGGCCAAGATCATGAAAGCCAATCCGGCTCTTTATGTCTTGAGAGAGCGTATTCGAAAGGGTCTACAACTCTATGCCTCCGAAAGCAACCAGGAATTTCTCAACTCGCAGAATTACTCGGAGCTTTTCAGCCCTCAGATTCAGCTGTTCATCGACGATACTAACGTCTACCGTGTGACGATCCACAAGACCTTCGAGGGCAATCTCACGACTAAACCAATCAACGGTGCCATCTTTATCTTCAACCCTCGGACCGGCCAGCTTTTCTTGAAGATCATTCACACGAGCGTCTGGGCTGGACAGAAGCGTCTGGGTCAATTGGCTAAGTGGAAGACTGCAGAAGAAGTGGCAGCTCTCATCCGATCCTTGCCCGTCGAAGAGCAACCCAAGCAGCTCATCGTTACCCGAAAGGGTCTTCTCGATCCACTCGAAGTCCATCTGCTCGATTTCCCCAACATCTCTATTCGCGCCTCTGAGCTCCAACTTCCGTTCCAGGCCGCGATGAAGGTTGAGAAGCTTGCCGATATGATCCTTCGTGCCACAGAGCCCCAGATGGTGCTTTTCAACCTCTACGACGAATGGCTGAAGTCGATCTCACCTTACACAGCCTTCTCAAGATTGATTCTCATCCTTCGCGCCCTTCATGTCAATCCTGACAAGACAAAGATTATCCTCAGGCCTGACAAGTCCGTTATCACACAGGAGCACCACATTTGGCCGACTCTCTCGGATGAGGATTGGATCAAGGTCGAGGTGCAGTTGCGTGACCTTATCTTGAACGACTATGGCAAGAAGAACAACGTCAATGTCCAGAGTTTGACAAGCAGCGAAGTCAGAGATATCATTCTGGGTATGGAAATTAGCGCACCTTCTTTGCAGAGGCAGCAGGCAGCGGAGATCGAGAAGCAACAGCAGGAGCAGAAGCAGCTCACAGCTGTCACGACTAAGACCCAAAACGTTCGTGGGGAAGAAATCATTGTCACGACAACGTCTCAATACGAGCAGCAGTCGTTTGCGTCGAAGACCGAATGGCGTACTCGGGCTATCGCAACATCGAATCTCCGCACCAGGGCAAACAACATCTATATCTCCTCGGACGACATTCAGGAGGAAGGTTACACCTACGTCATGCCAAAGAACATTCTCCGGAAGTTTATCACTATTGCCGACCTTCGTGTGCAGGTGTCAGGATACCTTTATGGTAGCTCCCCGCCCGACAACGATCAAGTCAAGGAGATTCGCACGATCGTCATGGTTCCTCAGGTCGGAAATACTCGTGAAGTTCAATTGCCACAGCAACTACCGCAGCATGACTATCTGAACAACCTCGAACCTCTTGGAATCATTCATACCGTCTCAGGAAACGAGCCTCCGTACATGACGGCTATGGACGTTACGCAACATGCTCGTTTGATGAACGCGCATTCCTCATGGGATAAGAAAACCGTGACGATGACGGTCTCGTTCACGCCAGGGTCTGTCTCGCTCGCTGCCTGGGCTCTCACTCCTCAAGGCTACAAGTGGGGAGCAGAGAACAAGGATACAACTTCCGACCAACCGCAAGGATTCTCCACCAACATGGGTGAGAAGTGCCAATTGTTGCTCAGCGATAAGATCCGCGGTTATTTCTTGGTCCCTGAAGACAACGTTTGGAACTACAGCTTCATGGGAAGCTCCTTTGGCAGCGTTGAGAAGCGACCTGTCTACGTCAAGATCGACACCCCTCTGCGGTTCTACGACGATCAGCATCGCCCTCTGCACTTCCAGAATTTCGCCGAGTTGGAGGATATCTGGGTCGATCGGTCGGATAATTTTGCCTAAACAAGCGGACAACTGTGGCGTTGAACATGTCTCTTTAATGAAACGTGTAGGGCAATGTTTCTTACTACTGCATTTTTACACCGTGTTGTCAATGTTTGAACTGTACTTCCTGGGAATGTGGGTATGTCATCATACAGTTGAAGCCTGTGTTTTTAAGAGGGAAACAGCAAATGACCAAATCTGTATTTAACGTTTCATATTCGGTTGATCCGTGTATAGTACTCATTTTGATAGTATGTGTTATCATCTAATTTGACAACATTCATCCAATATGACAATGACGCGAGCATCCTTGCAAGCCATTTACAGTATTGGGCATCAGAAGTAATGGGCCACGGTCCAGTTGACAAGAGACTACCAGCTGCAAATCTCCATCGTGTATGATCTTCCACATTCGAGGGACAGCTTCACCGATGTTTTTCTGTTTCACCAGTGCCTTATGTCTGACAGAGGGGAAGCGGACCTTCTACTAGGGAGAAAAATGACATAAAGAAGTAGAAGAAGTTCTTGTTTTGCTAGTTATTGCAATTTCCTGAGTTTCTTGCGCCTTCCTATGGAGTAGTTCACCTGGCTGTAAGAATAGAAAACGAGGACAAACATACCTATTGTGCTTGTTCTCTCTGGACCCACACGATTGACCAGTCAACTTAACATTATTACTCCATACTCCGTATTGTCAAATCGACATTTGTTTTGACCCACAACTTTCGAAGTATTGTGACTCGTCTGGTGACCGTTGAGTTGAAGGTCCCAAGTTTTCTCCTCCTTCCTTTCTTGTTATTTGGGACTTCGGTGTGCAATCAACGCATAGACAGGCTGTTGTCTAGTTGGAACCCCCTTAGGACTCCTTCCTGTCCCATATGTTCCCATCTTCGACGGGTCATCTACGGAGATATGAACCAGCGCACTCAAAACAAAACAAATGAGCGCATGTGGATGCTTGGGAGAGATAGACGAGGGAAAAGGGGGAAAGGGGGGCTCAGAAATGGGAAATTTTCCGCACATAATCTGTCTTCATGCTGGAATCTCTCGAAACCCCGGAGAGGAATACGTTGTCTTGGTCTCCTTCTTCTTCTCATTGGAAAGCCGCAAATCAATATTATAGACCAGGATCATCATCTTATACCCGATCAAGTCGCAACGGCCGGCATTGGCATGATTGCATGGAGAAACGATGGCCCACCCAGACCAGCATTATGCAAAGAAAGTCCCGCCACTATTCCTGATTCCCTCCAGCATGCAATGCATTTTGACTTCCTTTAGCCTTGTTATTGCAAAGCCTCCGAGTGGCGATCCTTTCTCCCTATCAAACGGTCTTTGCACCAATTTATCCCATCGATCGAACAAAGTCTACCGGCTGGCTTATCCGGGCCTGTATCCAATGAATCGGCAGATGCTTGAGTTGACGTCTGGACAGGGTCCTGACGCTTACAGTCTATTATTGTTATCAGCGAAGCCGAGATTCTTCTATTTTTCCATGAGTCGTTCTCTTAATCTGGGTTAGTGTGTCATGCCTTCGTTGTCGTTGTCTCTTTCGCCTGCGCTTCCTCTCTCTGCTCAGCTTGCCTCTCAGAGGCCTTGGCATGCTTTCCTGATGTCCGAGAGCTGAGCGATTATCGACCATTCCGACCTGCCCTTCTGGTGTCTACAGCCGTTGGGCCCCTGTGGGCATTGGGCTTGAGTGGACACGAGTATCTTGCTGACGTCTTCCCGTCAAATGAGAAATCTTCGACCTGCATGCAAACTTTGAACTGGCTGTCTTTTCCCCTGACTAGTGTCCTTTGAATACCTTCTAGAATTTTTCTTTTCATGCTTCTGTGGATGATCCAACCTCCCTTTGCAGCGGTGCTTTGTACTTACCGGGCAAGGTCACTGCCTGCCCTTGAAATGTTCCACTTTTTAGAGTCTTTGACGCTATCGCTTATGCTCCGTTGTTCTGGTTCACCCGTGAACAGAAGGCTTGCACGTGTGTTTTGCTACTTCTCTCTATTTTTATCTCTATTTTATTTTATTTTATTTTGCATATGTTATCACATAAGGAGAACAGATCCTTACATCTCTCCTTTCCCCTTTTCAACTGCTCGTCGTTTCCCTGAGTACGGACGCTTTGGAGTTGCGAAGACACGGTCAAGGACGCCCGCGTAGACCCCAGCGGACAGAAGGATACGCAAGCCACACTCTGGATGGGAGGGATATCAATCACTGCGGCTGCTGAATGGATGCGGGTCGATCTTTGCCTTATAATATGCCCAATTTTCCTCGATTAGGTCGGCCGCTCATCTATCATTTTGACAGGCTCTGCCCGTCTGCCAGTCCGGCGACTTCGGTATAGCATCGTCTCTCGTGACAGCGTGTGTGCGTGGCGAGCGTTTGCTCTGGCTTCCGTTTCTGTTGCTGGCGTTGCAAGTAGCTTTGCGCCGCTGGTTCATAACGGAGGAATTACCGCAGTTCAAATATCGAAGGAAGGCCGACATCATCCCTCTCTTACTTTTCGATCCTCGGAATACGCGCTCTCTCAATTGCTTTAGCCCGTCGATCCATTTTACCTCTTTGAATTCGGAGCTGGCTGCTTGCAAGAGCTTGAAAGCTCTTGCGGCGCCAGATGTATGTCCGCGAACCTGGCGGATCCTTACCGAGACTATGCGATCGAGTACCCCCAAGATGCCAGTTGCAAAGCGGAAGGACATGAGGGCCTTCTTGCATTCGATAGCAGTCAAGCTCAGGTTCATCACGAAGTACGCGGGGAGATGTCGTTCCGATCGGGGAGTTCGCAACAAGCAGTCTTCGGACAGCATCATCAACAACATCAGCATGCGAACCCAGCCGCACTTCAATCTGCTGGGATCCAGCCTATGGCTCATGGTATGTCGCATTCGGTTCTTCTCACTCCCCGTCACATGCTCTCGCGGCAGGCTCCTCCACAATATACATCTGCCGCATCTCAGATACCAGCCGCTCAGCGCGGTAAAAAACGGTCTCGAACGACTAGTGACGACGATGACCACGGAACAGAAGCCAACATCGGGCCGCATATGTCAATCCTCTCCGCCGAAGCGGCGTCCGAAGCCGCACACTCTCCCGGGTTACTATTCTCCTATCATGAAGCCTCTCCTCCGCACGTCCAAAATCCGAGTCATGCCTTCGCCTCACCATCCCATCTGGCACTACCACGGCATCATCACCACCATCGCTTACCTGCGCAAGCTTCGATACACACGAATCAGCTTCATGGCTTGAGCACTGCTTCACCACCGTTGCCCTCGGGTCCACCCAGCGTCGTTGGTCAGCCGGGCATGCCCGAGCCCGCACCGAGGCCCAAGGGGCCGAAGCTCAAGTTTACGCCGGAGGAGGACGCGTTACTGGTCGAACTGAAGGAAAATAAGAACCTGACTTGGAAACAAATTGCCGACTTCTTTCCCGGGCGGACAAGCGGCACTCTGCAAGTCCGCTATTGCACCAAATTGAAAGCGAAGGCTACGGTATGGACTGATGAGATGGTGCGGATTCCTTCTCTTCTTTGTTCGCTTTGATTTATTTTGCCGCCTTGCACAGCAGGGCGTTTAGGCGCTATCAAATGAATTTGGACGCCGGACTAACAGCGAAGCAGGTGCAGCGGCTCCAGCATGCGATCCAGGAGTACGAGAACGATCGGTGGCGTATCATTGCGGCCAAGGTTGGTAACGGATGTACGCCAGCAGCCTGTCGCGAAAAGGCAGCAGAACTTGAGGAATCACTCCTCGAGCAATAGCCCTGTCCATGCACATACTGACGATACTTTCACATTTTCTCTTTCTTTCGAGACTCCAGATGGAACAGAGACAGCATAACGTACTTGTTCTGGTCTCGACGGACGTCTTTGGGTTGTTTATAGACTTAGAGAGCTTTTAATCCTGTACAGTATGATCATAGATATATGTATACATACCTATTTCTCGTAGACAGTCCATATCATTCTCCCAAAGTTACTGGAACAGTAGGACGAAGGGCTCAGGTGATTGTGCTAGAATGGTCGCTGGGGTCTGCCGTAGAAGCTGCTGCGGTCCACAGCCAATCAGTGCTGCTGACTAAGGGCGAGTCGCACGATTCGGGAAGTCCTGACGCTGCACTCCATCCAAACGGGCCGAAGCGGCTTCAAACTCACCTCACCACCCAAACCTCACTCTTTCTCCCAACCGTCCCTCCCACGCCTGAACGTCCACCTTCTACCCCAATTGCATCAGGACGACAATGTTCCTTCAACGCGCAGCTTTCGCCCTTGCCAGGCGCACTCCGGCCAGAGCCGTCGCCGTCGCCCGTCCTTTCTCCTCCTCCGTCATTCGCAGTGCGTGAACCCAATTTGCAAATATCATTGCTTTCTTCCAAATGAGGGCAATAGCATCGTTCTTTGGTCCCAATTGAGTCCTGAAAATGGCCAATTGCATCTCGTGGAACTTATGAACTTCGATTGGATTCGCTGACATGGTATTCTCCGTCTTCGTGCAGGCAACAAGAAATGGGAGGCTAGCCAGCAGGGCAAGATCGTTTCTTTCGATGGTGGGTAGCATTATCCCGCATGTTCAATCGCTAATTGGTTCACTCCGCCATGTGTTACGAGCCGTACAACGTCAGAGGACTGCATTTTTGTCCTCAGTCTCGTGTCTCGTTTGCGGAAATCTCGTTATGGAACTCCTGCAACATCTGGGCGGCGCGGAGGAACCGATATGGCGGCTATAGTTAATTTGGTGAACGCCCATCATGCTAATCATCGTTCTCATTGCAGAGATCAAGACCGAGGAAGATCTCCTCCCCCCGGGTGCCAAGCCCGGTACCGTTCCTACCGATGTCGAGCAGGCTACCGGTCTCGAGCGTCTCGAACTCATCGGAAAGATGCAGGGCATTGATGTCTTCGACATGAGACCCCTGGATGCCTCTAGAAAGGGTATGTCGCATGCCTATAGCCTTCTATTCGTCAAGATGCGTCTTTTTGTCTACTTGTTTGGTGTTTCTATGGGCCGAAGCCCTGAAGGATCGCCGTGGAAATACCGGCTTGCCGTCTCTTTCAGTCGTTGACGGAGATGCAATTGCGTAGGAACTCTCGAAGACCCTATCATTGTCAACGGTGCTGGTGATGAGCAGTACGCCGGTTGCACTGGATACCCCGCTGACTCCCACAACGTTGTCTGGCTGACGGTAAGCCCAACTCGTCACAATTCGCATGCTTTCGAAGACAATATGCAATAATGCTAAACGCTCACTCGATTTCAACAGGTTTCCCGTGATCGTCCCATCGAGCGTTGTGGCGAGTGCGGCAACGTCATCAAGCTGAACTACATTGGACCCGAGGAGGAACCTCACGCCCGTATGTTCTACAATCTTCCCCTTGCCGGACCATCAAATTACTGCCAAACGACCCCCCTGGTGTTGTTCGATTCTTTCTTGACGGATTCACTGACTGGTATCACCCATCATGTGCAGATGGCCACGGCCACGGCCACCCTGCTCCCGAGGAGCCCAAGACCTTTGCCGACTACGTCAGGCCTGAGTACTGGTATCGGTAAATGTCATTAATTTCTCAGATAATTGTACGGCTGTCACGCGTCTAAAAATAAACCATATGCAAGATTCGGGATCCGACCAGTGTTTGTAATGAGCGGATAAAAGACATGTTCCCAACTTCTTCGCTCTCAACACGCTGGCTGCGTTGGCGTCTTCTTGCATTACATTTTTCCTACAGCTGTACCTCCTCGTGTGAATCTTTGTCTCTTTTGTAGAATAGTGGAAGGTAAACGAAGGGTGTATGTCAATGTTTGTGTCTAGCAGTTGGGAAGCGCAAGCAAAATCTACATGGTTCTATCTCTCTGTATGAAATGATAAAATTTGGATTAGACTGGTCAACCAATTCACCAAAAAGAAAGAAAAAAAGAAAAAGTTCTTAATACCTTCCAGCGATTAGGCATGATTGATGTCTTTGATTCTTCCACTTCGATATCGTTAGAACAAGCATTTTTCACGAATATCAACTCAATGACTCTGGTTCCTACTGATAGACATGGAATGGTGATATTATTATCTATACTTGCTTCTAAGTAGCATACATAAATATCTGCAAGTCATATCATATCATATATATATAGCAATCACATATTTTATATTGCACGTCCATCCAATGCAGGACACGTGCTAGTATAGCATCGCTCAACCCTCAAAAGCTACTTGGGGTTAAACACTGTTGAAGTAACGCGGTCTTTACGACCCTCGCCTGTATAACTAGTTGACTGGATGAATGCGTCACGAGGGAAGGATTGGCTCATCTCCTGGAGTGGAGTGCATGCAAGCAAGCCAACCTCCCCAGCTGTTGGTCTATCGCCCGAAATGGCGGAGCTCGAGATATCGCAGGGGTGGATAGACGATGGCTGCCCAAGAGAAGCCCACATAGTTGCCCATCTGTTATATTGTTAGTTTTTTCCTTTCTTTCTTTTTCTTTCTCCTCTTCTTTTCCTCCGGTCATAGATGTATGACTCGAGAAAAAGAGGACGAACGCGATAACTTACGTCCGCACCATATTCGCCGACCAACCTAGCAAGCGGCCCGATATACCAAACCTGCGCCATGCAGAGAATGGCACCTGCCCAGCCAACCAAGAACGCAATCAATGCAGCGATCCCGACGGGCAGTTTCAACGGATCATGCCATGCACCCCAGTTGTATCCACTGCGGAGCCGGAAAATGCTCCACTCTTCAACGACGATGCCAAACCAAATGGCTACCCAGTACCCCATCAGGGCTAGGAAATTGGTGAAGATCTCCGAGAGATTGCCGCGACCAGCCAGCGCGCATACAGTGTAGATGACTACACCGACGGTGTTCCAGATCACTCTTGGCACTTTCTCGGCGTAGCGTCCGAGGATTTGGAAGTCTACGCCCGAGGAATACGTTGGTGCAATCGTATTCGCGATGAGACCCAGCGCAACTACGACGGAGCAGAACTTGCCGAATCCGTGTAGAGGGCCGAAGCCTTCGACAATAAGAGCTCCGGCTCCTTGAGCATACGCCGCTGCGTACTCGGGGTGCGCGGGAATGCCCGACGCAAGACCGATGCCGCAGAACAAAGCTAGAATGAATGATATAACAAGGCCGAAGAGGGTGAGACTGAAGATTGCTGATTTGGAGGTTCGTTCCGGATAGTAGACGAAGAAATCGGCTGCCAAAGGGGCATAGGTGATTGCAGCGCTAAGGCAAATAGAGAAGAATGATAGTCTGGAGGGAGTCAGAAACATGACTTCGAGGACATAGCCACTTTTCTTTTTCAAAAACCAAGAGATGGAAAAACTCACCTGTTCCCAGCCAATGTACGAGGGTCACCCTGAGACGGTGCGGACAAATCGAACTTCACCGACGACACACCGAAGAGGATGCAAACAACGATAAGCTGGGGGAGGAATGCAAAGCTTCATGGCATTAGCGATCGCGACGGCTTGGGGGAAAAAAGCAAGGTTACTGACCGCTCGTAATAGTGGAAAAGCTGGATACCGAACGTAGCCACAACCCAGCTGATTACGGCAATGATAACGATGCCTTTTGCGTCTCAGTACACATAGACTTGTTTTTCTCACTTGATATTCTTAACTCACCCACTGCCACGGACATCCTTCCATTTGGTGAAACTGCGGACAAGATCTGCCCTCCGACCACACAGTCAATCAAACAATATCCAATCATTTGGATCAGATTGAGAAGGACAATCAGCTTGCTCGGCCACCAACCCATGGCATAGCGTCCAAATGCCTCGTATGATTGTCAGTACAGGATTCATATTTTGTAGGGTGTAAAGAGGTGTCATACCATAGTCCGGATGCCCGACACAGGACCCCAGGTGGCCGTCCATGCAGCGACGAGAGAGCCCGCCAAAGTACCAAAGAAAGCGCAGAGTGCAGAGTCAAGGAAGCTCAGACCGAAAACCACTGGCCCGAGCATACCCAAAGTGATGTTGTTGGCTGCCAGGTTGATAGAGACCCAAAGCAAGAACGCTTGAAGATAAGAAACCCAAGTCAGTTTCATCCTTTCATTCTCGTTGACTCGCTGGATACCACGAGCCTCCAGATTGTATTCCACCAGATGCTGCTCGAACACTCGCACGAAAGCGCCAAGCCGGGAGGTGACAGAAGGCCTACGGCCAGCAATCCCACTGGAACGAAGTCCATCGTTCATTTCAAGAACGGTGGGTTCCTCTGCTGGGCGAATCGTGGAGGCATCTTTCTCAGCGTGTGCCCCAACGGTCGTTATTTCTTTATCCGAAGCCATGCTGTAGCGATTGAGTCAGTACTAGTGTTACTCTTCACTGGAGATGAGAAAGGGGAATTGCGCATGAGTCCTTTCGCTGGAATTATCCAGATCAAGTTCAACCGTATAATCTCAGAACGGCAGCTGTCCTGGACGACACAAAAACTCTGCAAAGCAACCGCCGATGGATTCATTGGGAAGACAACGTAGCAATATCTCCCCCCACCCCCTCCCGAAAACCAGATCCCATCGACAGAATGCTTTGCGATTTTCGTGACAGACAGCTGCCGAACACCGGTCTCCATGCAGGCACGTTACCTAGATACCTTGATCATTCGACAAAACCAGGCTACTCGTCGTCATGATAGCCGTTCCTTGGATTGCGACAAGGTTAGAAGGGGAGAGAGGTACTCGGAAGATAAATTGGCCCTTTTCGGGAATCTGCAGCGAGAATGACGCTGTCCTGGTGGAAAGCGTCAGCGTCAGTTCCGCTGACTCTACCGAAGAGTCAGGATTATTGAAATCACTGAAGTTTACTTACCTGAGCGAGATTCAAAAAGACTAACGATTGCTCCCTGCTCAGTGCGATTCGACTGAATAATCGCAGTGATGCGTACAGGAAGTTTGACGACGGAATTGATGAGAGGATGCAAAGTCCGCGATTTTTTTTTTCTTATCGCGGGGAACAGGACTTCGGCGTCGCATATTATTTCCGTCATCCTCACAGAAAAGTCCAGAAACTCAAAGTAAACAATCTTTTTTCCGTCGGAAAAGGCTTATGAGGGCACTGCTCAAGAATTGCATATCAATTTTTCTTTTCTCAAATCCATCTTATTGAGTGAGAGGTGTTGAAAATGTTAGCAGCTATATTCAGAAGTTGCTCGGTATAGATAGGGAGCTTCATTTGCCCCAGGGAACGGTTTATCATGATACGTTTAGTTAAATGCATGTTTACTTGCATGTTTATTTATCTTCTAGAAATGTTATTAGAGCACACATCTTGGGCAGAATACCAGAAATGTTACAACCTATGCACTCGCGAGGGGATACGGCAGATAAAAGCATCGCAAGACGCTCATCGCGACCTGGCTATCCAGGGACCTACTGGTAGGAGTTTCAGATAAACTGGTCTTGGGAGTGCTGTGAGTCGAATGCATATACGGAAGCGTAGAATAGCGTGAAACTGAAGGAGGAGACGTAAGAAATAGATAGAACTAAGAAAAATCATCGGCCGTTGAAGCTAAAGAAGAAACGTCAGAGGAGAAATCGGTAGCTAAAGTCCATAAGAAAATCGTTCAACTCCATGAGCCTTCATTATCAGTACCCAAGGCCACTCTGGAACGAAATTTGTGTTGGCAAAACATCGAGTAACCCTGGGGAATACCAAAAATGAACGGAACGCCAACTCAAGGAAAGTGCGTCAAGATCGTCACATCGTCAATGATCGTCAGTCTTTCAGGGATTCTTGAAGTGTTCCTTCGCATATTGCTCGCATGCCTGTGGTTACACTTAGCAAGAGTCGCTCAATGCGTCGACATGGCCATGGAAAGGACCGGCTCTTACCTTGGCTGGTTTCCCAACCTTCTGCCCAATAACCTTCCACTTGTTGGCCTCATACTCTTTGATCGCCTCGCGCAATGCTATGGACTATGAAACTCTCAGCGAACCGTTGATAGGTCCTGCACATTCCGGGGCTTTTGCTTGATGTTACCTCATCTTCTGCGAATTCCGCATAATGCATGTCCTTTGGCAGATATTAGCAAAGCAGTAGCTCAACTAGGGACAACAGGTGGCTACACTAACCTTGTACCAGTGCTTCTTGACGCTACCCTCCGTTCGGGTAGGGAAAGTCTACGAAAGATAATGATTTCGTTGAGTAAGCAGCAATTTCAGCAGTTCCACAGCAGACCAACGAACCTTGGCGATTTCACTCCAGCTTTTGCCTGCATCACGCATGATCTTCAATCTCTGCTCCTCCTCCGCGGTCCATGGAGTGTTGGTCCTGCCTTTCTTCTTTGGAGTGGCCTCTGGCGCGCTTGCAGCAACTCCAGTATGGACTTCCCCGGTAGTAGTGGCTGGCGCAGTCATAGTGGGAGGAGCGAAGGTCTGAGGCGACGCTCGTCGTTTACGCGGATTTGGATTCGTGGTCGGAACTTGAGCTGGGAGCATAGGAATACCCTCGAAAGGAGCAGCTCCTTGAAAGGTATGTATTTGCTGTTGAGCTAGTAGATGAGGTGGTGCGCTGGTGGCAAGGGATGTCTTGAGACGTTTCGAAGTTGGAGGTGATCTGGTCAACGAAACATGTCGTGTCAGTTGATGGGATGCCTTGCCATCAGCGAGAGACAGAGCGCATGATGAACATCAGGCTCGCTGACGCAGAAACCATCGAAACCTGCCAGCTGAAGATAGCACTTACGACATGATGAGAAACATACAAATTCCACAATCATTCCTTGTCGACTCATCTGTACATACAAAAAGCATGAAAATCAGCAATGCTGCTACTAAACACCTTTTTGTGAATGAAAATGCTTCCGCTAAGAAAAAGTGATTTGTTACACTAGACAGTGACAACGACACGGTCGCATTCCCCCAGCGTCGTGAACACGCCACTGCTTAGGTGGTGAGTGCGATGGATGATGAGAAGAAAGAAGGTGGAAAAGACGAAGGCGACAAAGCCGATGACAATGTTATACTATGTGTGTATATGAAATAGGCATATATATAGATGAATTTTGGCTGAGAAGCTGGAGAGATCCCCAGATCTAGGCTATGAAGCTGAGGTTAGGTAGCTTGTGTGGGGAGGCTGGTACAAGTCATGAAGCACGCAGAACGCCAATATCTGTTGTAGATCAAACAAGAAGAGCTTGAGCTTAAAGCCCAATGCCTATGGCGGACGAACTTCAAGTAAACGGAAGAGGATTTCCCAAGGTTTGCAGCTAACGAAGAAGCAAGGGTTAAAAGAGACACCTGAATACCGCGAGACTTAGATGTTGTACATGAAGAGAAGAGGAGTCGAGCGGGAGCCAGCAAGGTCCGAGCTGAGAGCGGGGAGTCCACGATCAAAAAGTAGGTACAGGGAACCGTCGGTGAACTCGAGGACAACGAGTACTGTCTGCAGGGAAACAATGAAAAGGGAAAAATAAAACGACCTCAGCGCCCGGTCTGGATGGAGTCTCTGTCACAGGCTGGAATAAGTTAGCTGAGCTCTGCTTACTACTCAATACTCAGCCGTTACTCATCGCATGCCTGTAATGGTAATGTGTCTGCATGGTCTATACGGAGTATATCCTTGCTACCTCATTACTTGATATTTCCAGCCTGCTTACGGAGTAGTTTCTTCTTTTAATATAAAATTACTACGAAGGCAGGATTTATTAATAAGTAATTTTACTATTAAATAATAGCCTTGTTAACTAAGCTCTATTGCTACTTTAATTACTACTAGTACTTTTAGGCTTTTTGCTGTTCGTGGTAGGTAAGGTGACTCGGCCATCAGGAGAATGATGTTGATTCTAAAACTATCTAGGCGGAAGCGCTAAAAAGATACCTTAGTGGGTTGCCTTAGTGCCTAAGGCATCCACATAGTTTGATCTTGCACAGCGAATCGTAATTGTATGGTGTCGAGTAGTTCTCTCGCGGAACTACTAAGTATTGCATGGAAAGCCATGCTAGCATCATTCAATCAATGCAGCTTTATCCAATACGTGATTGATCCGAGGTGTACTTGAAAGAGCAGTTCAGGGAATTATTGAGACCTTTCCTTTTGACAACCTTGACTTGTTGAGAATAACCACAGATTTATTAGTACTACCTTTCGTCGGGAGATTGTTGTGAAGAGAATCATCGGTAAGAGTCTTTGGATCATAATCTTCTTGCCTGTCTTCTTCTTGGGCGACTTTATGGTGTCCTTGGGAAACTCCTGCTTCTTGAGGGTATTCTCGAGTCAGAACTAGGAATCCGCCGTAAGGCTTAACGAAAATTGGGGCGTTCACCAGGTGTGCCACTGGCATAATCAGAGGGATGTGAAGATTTTAGATTCTATATTTTCACCAGGATCTAGATCAGGTCAATAAACAGCCAACATGTGCTGGATCCGAATCAAACGATTATGACCTGACAAGAAAACAACAGCAGCTACTCCATAAGTACTAGTATCAGGTGGCTCAGTAAGTCACCTGTCTTTCATCGATTGCCCACCTGAGACTGCAATGATCATTCTGGAAATTGCGGTTTCCCGCTTGGGTAGATGAGTGAATGGTGTCTGGGATGATGGCGGCGTGTGGCTACTCCATCTGTTACAGAATCTGGTGATTAAAAGCTTACGACGCCAGTCTTCACCTAACAAGTATCAATCTTCCAGTACCTAGGTAGCTAGGGCCAAAAATGATAACAGCGAAAGCCCGGAAGGGTCTACCAAATGAAAAGACCTCCAGACTTAACACGATAAGTTATAGAGTATAGAGACGTGGGCTTGCTAATGTAGTACTACTACTAGTAGAATAGAACACAGGGGGTTATCAGAAATCTCTAAGTCGACATGGCTCCTTCTCAGAATGCAACACGAGAGATCGCTATTCTTCATACAATCGTTGCTTCACTTGTTTTATGAGAACCATAGTCAGGCACGCGCACTACCTTTCCATTCCCGGCGAGTTTATCGTCGTCTGTTATCTTGAAACGGAAGTGTTGGCTTTGCCGTGTCAAGTTGGAGTCTGCATCTCGACCTTGTGAGACGATTTCCGTCCTCTTTAATTCCAGCCTTCTTGGAGGCTGGTTTCCTGCAAGAACATGCCATATCCGAGCTTTGTCTTTGCTAATACGGAGTACTGTACTCCATTTCAAGTTCAAAAGCCGACGCGGCGCCTATTTCTGTCGACCGCGGGTCAGGCGCACCAGGTGACATAGAAACGCAAGCTGTTTAATCCCAATCAAGCCCGATTTTCAGGTACCTTTGGTTTAATAGTCGATAGAAGGCAATTAGAGTTAGCTTAACACACTGAAACCGAGCCGATCACAGTGATGAAACCAACCCCGAGCGCCCTGTCAGTGTACCACAACACAATTAGAAACAGGGTCTCTGTTCAGTGATTCACTGATTTCAGGCTAAGCTATAGTCACGACGTCGCGTTCGACTTTCCATGGCCGGGTGGCCCGAAGAACGACTCCGAATATGATGATGATGATGATGATGATGATGACTTCTACCTTCTCTGGCGGCGATTGCAATGAGAATGTGGTCATGCAATTTGAGAGTTATCATGCAGGGATTATATGTCATTCTTCCCACGCGCAGTACTATAAGAATCTTGTAACATATCATCTTTTATTCTGCTCGGCAGAACAAAGGTTTCCCTTTTCCAGGTCCCCCGTCATTGCAGGTTTTAGCTAAGGGCGGACTGTTTCAGCCAGGAGCACCCACCTCATTAACACCCAAATTGACCCAATAATGGGATTAGACGAAATGATGGATGGCCCCTTCGGTCAGAGCGTTTGGCTTAGGTAATGACTGCACTTTCAATTTGGAATTAGTTTTCTGTCTCATCAGGTTCGATTTCGAAACAAGCAGTAAGCCCCCCTCACAGGGCCACCGAAAAAAAGCCGCCGCCGTCCCATGGGTGTGTTTGATAACGACCGCTTAGGAAGCTACTGCGCAGCTACTGATACTCCATGTGTTTTACGAAGAATTGACCATTCCCATGTTCCACGCCTGGCCATCCACGCTTTTCCATGAGAGGCAATAGGCGTGTATCAGTTTATCCGCCTGAAGTCATAGTGAATTACTGTTTTGGGCTGACAAATTCATGCAGACAGCAATTTGCTCAGTAGCAGATTGAGTTTCGGAAGAACAATCTCTACACCAAGATGCCATGCGACGATGCGACAGAGAGCGTCAAGCAGGCCAGAACCTTAGCTCCCTTCACTAAGCGAAAGCTTGAGATTCCACTGCTGTTCCCCGCGCATTCGAATAATTTGGAAACAGCTTACCTGCAGTAGTTTCCTTACCAGTGGCGCATCACTGCTAGAGAAGAGAATCTCCCGAAGCTCCAGACAGGGGAAAGGGGCAAATATACCTATGATGGGAAAGTAGATAAAAGGGCGAATCCTTCGCACGTCGACTCGCTCCGCTGCCCTCGAAGCATTCATGATAGAAGGAGAATTCACTCCAGTTCCTTGATCCGTTTCCCCCCACTGGTTGGGCTCTGTTGTTTATTAATCTTGTTCAATTGCTCGGACGCGGGACGAACGAGCATCGCATTATAGACGATATCTTATACATATAATCAGGTGTCTCGTTTCGACAAGATATAGAGAATGTCTGCTCCTTCCACTCAGCGCCGTCATACTCTCGATTCTATCCAACCACGACAATTGGACGAGCCGCTTCGGCCTGGTCGCATGGAGCAGACAGGATACAAGGTGCACAAGCACCATCGCAGATCGTCTTCCACTGGAGGTGGGCGAGCTTGGACTGAGGAAGAGGTTCGTCACCAGTAATGTCCAAGCTGTTTGTTGTTCAAAGAAGACAAGCTCACTTTTGAAGGAGACATATTTGCTCCGCACTCGACAGCATAAAATGCCATACAAGCACATCGCTGCTCATCTGAAAAAGACCGAGTTGGCGTGCCGGCTTCACTACCATCAAATGTCATATAACAGTAACCGCCGCAAGCGGAACGACTCCATATCGTCGACAAGCTCCTTCGCTTCAATGGTCGGTCTCAGAGATTGTTCGCCGGAAAGAACACCTTATACGCAACTCTCTCCCGTGCCTTCTCCTCCTTCAAGCCCAGAGTGCGGCTCCCTCAAATCTGCAGGTTGTGGTTCCAATATTTCCCACGTACAGCGGCCTCATGTGCCAATTCTTCCGAAACCAGAGACCTCTAAATATTCGGCCTCTCATCAATCTCCTGAGGGTCTATTCAAGCCTCTGCGCCTCGACACAACGTTCAATCTATTCCAGCCTCACAAACCCACGGTGAAACCGATTCAGGTGAACCTCGAGCGGCTTCGCAAAGTCTACGAAGCAAATCGGAGGTCATTTTGGTCGATGATTGCTTCAGAATATTCGTCAGACTCCACTCTGACATGCGCCCAACTTGAGGAGGCATTTCTTCTGTCTTATACACCGGTGACTCAGCAGCGTGCCAATTCTCCGCCAACTCCACGATTAAGCCCAGAGAACTCGCCCCCTAGACAATGCGAGGGGGTGTTCAATGGTTCTGCCTATCATCAAAGGGAGGGCATCACCAAGCGTGGTAGTGAACCAGTATCCGCTGCCAGCACTAATACTTCGCCCGGCGTACCCAGCTCTGCGGAGAGATGTTCGGTCTCTGCTCTGCTTACCGAGGAAAGGGAAGTTCGGCCTTCCAGATAATGTGTATAATTGATTTGGAACAAGTATATCATGTCGTTAAGCGGCCCTTTGTGGTCTTCATGTGCCTCCTCTCAATAGCTCTTCCCCATTTTGCTTCGCTTCATACCCATTCAGCTACTGGTCTTTTCATCTCGGTCGCTCTTTACGTCCAAACTGGTGTTCTTTCATATGATGCATCCTTTCCAGTGACGGTTTTTGTTGCCCGGTCAGATTAGATTTGGGTTTACCTTCAATAACTTCCACTCCTTATGACTTATTCGATGCTCAGATATGCCCACGGCCTTTCTTTCACTCCTTCTTGCCTCTTCTACTCTTCATCTCCAGCTCGTCAAATGTACAACCATGAGTCATTCTCTCAACGTCCACTCTTTTTCCGGTTCCCGGAGCTCTGACGGACAGCCCACGCCACCTGCTTCAAAATTTCTTCTCAATTGTGTATCTGAATAGAATTTCTAGATCAGGTGGAACTTTTGATTCAAACTTAACTGATTATTTAAACAACCTAAGGAGCATACTAGTATGCAGTTCGTTTAGATGTTTCTCCATGCAAAGTCCAACATATTCGAATTCAATCAGGCCGGATCAGAGCTAGAAGCGCTTGTGTAGTCCTCCGACAGAGTCACCCTTGGCGTAAAATCATGCATTCTTGCTTGTCGATGTTAATGATCAATTAGTGGTCAAAAGTCGTCATGTGAGAAGGTTATGTACGGCAAGCCATTACCGCCACTCTGCAAATATCAATTTTCATGATTTTCTGCCAGCAGAACCAGAAACTGTACTCCACCAAAGTCTATATATAGAAAAGTGACTTGCTTGGTTTTGCCTTTCAGCTACTCATCCTAAGCACCACATAAAGTGCAAGTCTTGCTTAGGTATTATACACAACCTATATAACTAGGTAAACTGGGATAGGTGCTGTACACAACCTATATAGCTAAGTAAGACAGATGCTAATACTGATACTATATAAAAATAAAAACTTATATATATCTAAAGCTAGATAGGATTACCTGTGGCGGCCCAGCTGGTCTTTTGGACCTGTATTCTCAGCTAGCCTGTTTGAGATGTTTACATCCTCGCTTGGGATATCTGCTCCCACATTCGGCCCCGATTTGGCATCCTTTTCCTTCCCTCCCTACGCTGATCTTCTAGTACGATACTACCTTATTGCTTTCCTAGCCAATGAGATTGAGTTGTTCACATTACCCTCTTTACCCTTCTCAAGATCTAAATTAATTAGATTATCTACAGTCTTACCTTCTTTAGGATTTAAATTAATTAGATC
>JSYV01000088.1:0-11009 GCA_000787455.1 Evansstolkia leycettana | reverse complement strand
TAACCCCTAACCCCTAACCCCTAACCCCTAACCCACTGCTAGCCGAACTCTTTCTGTCCTTCTTCTCACAGGATTCAACAACAAAGACCTCAATGCCTCAAGAAGAAGAATGGATGAGATCATCTACTCCTTCCGCTTCTTCAACATTCTTCAGATTCACATCCTCTTCTTTTTCTCGGAATGTCCCGCAATTCACGCTCTCGTCTCTCGATCTCGTCAAACGCCCAGAAAAAAGGAGCACGTATCTCCGCAAAGAAGCGAGTTGGCGGTGGATGTTGGTCCAACAACCCCCTGCACTGGAATTGACGTATTTCTATGTTTCAGACCAGAGAGGAGGGCCGTGGTTTAGTCAGTTTGTAATCCCGTGTGGTGCTGGGAGTAGTGGCAACAACATCACCAACCACAAGAACAATCAAGAAAATATTGGACTCCGCATGAACACCCTCTATGACCTCCTTCTCCATGAAAAACATTCCTAGCGCTCAACCTTCCCCTCCCTCTGGGTCCTTTAGTGGGGACAAGCGCCCTCTTCAGCACTCAAAAAATTCCGCATAACAACTCTCACAGAGGTTTTCGAGCGCGCTTCTGCAGAATCAAATATTGTGATTTATGCCACTGCAACGCAGTACTGTACTCTGGATGCGCACCACTTGAAGGATCCGGAAGGCGAATTACGGAGCCTTTTGAAGTTCCCATATAAGGATTGGGGTTCAGATGACGAGGGGATTGGGCCTGGATTATTTCGATTGAAGCCTGTCGAGTCGGGATGTGCGCCTTATCTTTCAAATGGAGAGGTGGATGAGGAGTAGTATGCGCTTTTTGAGAATTAAGATTCTTTTTGATGTATACTATGATTATGAAGATCAGGCTGGGAGATATGGCTGTTGATATTGATATTGTAGTAAAGCAAATATGGCAAGCAAAGAGTATATTCATGATATTAGAGGTCCAAGAAAAAAGAAATAATTCCTGAGTAACAGCCCAGCCTGGGTAGAAGGATATTGGTGTTTTCCCCTCACCCCAATAATGCTTAGAATACCAATATGCCAGTGAGCAATAGATATAATTTTGTGCATTGAAGACCGCGACGTCTAGCTTGGTGTAGGAACCCAAGATTACCTCTTTGAGGGTATCTGTTAGGTGTACATACAAGTTAGAAGGCTAATCTGTATACATAAAGTGTCAAATTAATGTTGGTTGTGGATATGTTTCAACTTACATCCACCATCATCTGAAATATAGTACTGTGAATGCTTGCTCACTGTCGCGGGCTACGCCCGTAGATTACTCGGCTTCGCCTTCGCCTCCGCTGATTGGTTCGATATGCTTGGTCACGTGACCATGATAGTTGATAGTCGCGTCTATCAGCGCGTAGGACCTCTTTCTTTCTCCTCCCAGCGAATCCTTTCTGTATGTATCTACTAGTTAGATAATAAAAGGCTTTGGCCCTCTAGACTCACAAGATGGAGCAACTCATGAAACAAGGTGCTGCTCTGCGGCACCAGACTGCATAAATACGTTCTTGCACCATTTGGATTGATCCAACCAGGGGAGCCAAGCGTTGGGGTCTCGTCCGGCAGCCTGGCAATGGTATCTGGGCACATGATCATGATATCAGGAAAGGCAGCATACTGATAACTCAGATGTCCCGTTGTATAGGTGGTGGCACCTTGACCCCTGAATGTGATTGCATAGGTGGGGTTGCCGGTTGCTGGTTCAGGACCACAGAAGTCTATTCCCAGATTCCCTGCGAATAAACGCATACCCCTTGAGAGTAGGCGACCAAAACGGGTCGAGGCCTGCGTCTCCGTCGTATTGGAGGGGATAGACCTCGTGCAGCGCCAATGGGGTGTTGAAGTCCATCTTCCCAGTGTCATCAATTTTATACAGCTCTTGGCCGTTCTTGTTCCAGGCAGCGGCGTTCCAGCTCATTTGTTTGAAGATCGTGCCTGCACAGAACATGTAGGGCGTCGTTGGCATGTTGGGGTACAGTTGACCACCATTGACGGCTGCGTTTAGAATGTTGATGGTAGCTTTGTGTTTGTGCACATGTCAGCTTAGGCTGGAATTTATTCACTTCAGGAAGAGAGAAAGAGAACGGAAAATGCACCTACCCTGGAATACTGCCTATTGATCTTGGCTGTCAGCAGCGTCTTGAGCACCAGCATTGGTGGCATCAAACTGAACTCTAAGATAAGATGTCAAGAGCTTCTGCGCGACGATATCGTGTGCAACATTCTTGATGGCAGTCTGCGCCGCAGCCGCCAGAGCCTGAGATTCCTGCCAGTAGAGATTCAGTCTTTGCTGCTGTTGGGCAGTGCAAGCGCCTATTGTCCCTGCTGGGGGATAGTTCCAGATAACACTCTGGGCCGCAGACAAATTGAGAAAAGTGCACAGCAGGAGAGTGAGGAGCCTCTCTCGTCCACCCATCATGATGATTGCGAATGCCTCTCTGGCAGACGGAGAAGGGATAAAGAATTCTGGAGTACGAGCTCCCACTTTTGTAGGCCATCTCGCATGGAGCGAGCGCAGAGCCATGTAAGAAGAAATTAGGTTGCGTGGAAAATCTAGTAGATACAAGGCAGAGAATGGTACAGGGTGACATATTGTCCTGCAAAATTCCCTATCTATCTTACTTGAGGGTCTGTATTATCACTACTTTGTTCCATGTGCACACAGTGCACAGAGTGCCGCCGTAGACTAGGTTAGTTGATGGGGAACTAGATCCACTGAACAGGGGCGGTGAGGTTTCATTAAGGCCCCAGTCACTGTGATTGATGGCGTGGTAGCATTTTGCTAACTTCGCTTAGAAGCTAGAATGATCTAGACATGAAGCCTGGAGGGGATGTGGGAGCAGAGATGAGAATTGGGCAATGATCATGATGAGAACTAGTTACTGTACTGGGCATTGCTGCAACACAATAGAGCATTATTGACCCACAGTTCTGTGGTCAAAACTGTTGGTTGTCTGCCTGTTAGTATGCATTAGCTCAACAGGTACTGTCCGCACATGATACTTGAACCAAGGAGAGCCCTGCAAGCAGAGAAGTAGTCCGATCTTCTATAGGTATACTACGTTACGATACTAAACTAGGCGCAATAGACATGGCAGTCTGGATGCGCAGAATAATTGAATATGCGACAAACTAAACCAAACAAGAAAGTAATGATACTAACCGAGCGCAAGGGGCCATGATATAGGCAAAATACTATACGGAGTCGCCGAGCGAGAGCTGTAAACCCTGAATATAGGCATACATGCGGTTGAACGGCACTGGGCAGATGACTGGGAATGACCGCCGACAATTATAGAGTATTACTTTGCATCTAGACTTGAAGAGTTGGATCACTGCCCTCTTGCAGCTGGGCAATTTGCCATGTGCAACTGTACAGTCTGTAGTGCTGTACTCAATTGCATGCTCTATGATGACCTCCGTCTTCAGCACTGGGAACATCAGCCCTTGACCCCTCGCAACTTGGTAGAGTTCCTCTCGGACCTGAAGCAGGTTAAGGGGATGGCTCGATTCGTACTTGACACTGGGGCGGTCTCGTCTGCCTATTGCCTATGCACATGCAGGCACTTAATAGGCTAAAAGGCCTTGGTGCAGTCCTTGTCAGCACCTGCAGGAGAACATTAACCATCCTCTGTATGTAATATATAGTAGTGATAAATGACCCAATGGACCATGACTGGCTAATCCATACAAGACATGTGCCACATCACATAGATACAGGTAGAAATGTAACTAACATAAGGAGAGGTAAAACATTTAGCCTGTGCAAAGAGCTAACTAACCTATAAGTTATGTGGTATAGACTATACCATGGCAGAGAATTGAGACTAGGAGAACAATGTGGATGGTTCCCCCAGATTTGCTTGCTGGTTAGGAAACCTATTAACAAAATTCAACGGTTGAACAGCTCAGCTTATCAGATCATGGCTTCCAGTCTATCTAAGGGCTGCAGCATCAGTCTGGCGATCTAGATCCAGTATATGGTTTACTCTGCTGGTCGAGTGCACTGCTTTACTTTTCCTCTCTTTCTGATGCTATGGTTTTTTTTCTCATTATCTTCAAGACTGGATACACTTTTTCACTCCTTTCTTGCTTCTCATCTCTTGAAGGCACATTTTAAAGTTATACTGAAACCCAACAGCAACACTGAATAAGAAGCAAGAATTGAACCAACATTCCATACATATATCACTCTCTTCAGCCATTTTCACCACCGCCCATTAAATACCAAACTTCCTGTTCCGAAGACCTCACTCACAAATAGGAAACGCAGGGCTCGACGGATCTAACCCAGGCCCATACACAACCTGCTCCCCTGGGTCCTGGAAAACCGTCTCCTTACCCTCAACCGTCGCGCAACCATTATCCACATTCGCCACAAAGATATCCGGATACGCACTCTCAAACGACTTAACGGTACGGGTACCGCCAGTAACAATCACAGCGGCGCAATTCATGTACATCTCACGGTTTCCAATGAGGTTGAACCACGTCCAAGCAAAGAACGCAGGGCCGTTGGCGACGTCTTCAGGAACCCGGAAGTGGTATTCCAAGGGGAGCGGACATCCGCCGACCATGGACATGATCACCTTGAAGGATTGGCCGTTGTCGTAGCTGAGGGAGAGTTGACAGGATCCTCCGCCGTGGGTGGCTGTGCCGTCTAGGGTTATGTTGTAGGTTTCTCCAGCGACGTAGGATGTGACTGGGCGGAAGGGGATGTCGTTCTGGTAGCCTTTGCAGGGGAAATTGGAGCCTGAAGAGGGGGTTCTTGTTAGATTTTGTTATGCTAAGGGAGATGAAGAAAGGGGAGCAGAGAAGCCTACCGTCAGCGTAGAGAGGGTCTTTCATATTGTAGTCGATGTTGGTATAGTTGTTCTCAGGGTCGAATTTGCTACGCACAGGGTAGGGCCAGCTCATTTCCATATGGGCCGCTGCGAGGCCGCTGGCGAGGAGGAGGGCGAAGAGATTCATCATGAACATTGTGGGTATTGTGCAAATAATGGTTTCTGTAGTTTTTTTTGGTGCTGAGAATTTGGGGCTATTTAATATGTTGTCGCTCTGTGAGCTCTGAGACACCCGTTCTTATACTTCCCATTTCCTCTGGTCACTCAAACTGTCATTAGAAACATGAGAAAGATACAGATCCAGATGGAACTTGAGTATAACCGGGAATGCATTAAGGTTGTACTCAAGAGTCACTCTGATTATGATGAGTGTAACAGGTTTCGAAGAATTGTCCTGTTGACTGTATCAATACCTTGTATGTTGTACTATGAGGGACAAAAAGAAGCATGATAGGTAGAAACGACTAATACCATATATTATCCAACCCACTGGAAAGAGGCATAAAATCCATGATCTATCAGCATAGGAGTATTGGCACCTATAGGAGCGACTTGAGAGGTTAATGGATCTTTTTCATCAAAAGTTCCCATTGACCACTTACCATGATAATCTCTCTGGTCTCCCTGTCAAACATGCACTGGCAGTTGTGGCATGCAGATTAACAATCCCAGCTGTCTTTGGAAGAAAATTCCAGTAACCACTTGCTTGATGTGATTGTCCAGATCGTCCTCAACAGCCTATTGTGCAACAGACCGAGCTCTGATCCTTGAACTTGATGCTTTTTGATTGCGACAACTTCATCTACATGTATCTGATAATCCAGTCACTTCATTCCAGAGGCTTAGATAAATAAGATTGATACATTTCACTCTCTCAAAACATCATGGAAAGTACAGGGACCCAAGAACAGTCCAACCTTTATCATCTGATCTTTTCTGAGGCATCTTAGAAGCTTGCCAATCATGTCTGTACCGATCTGTCTTCAAGAAATACTCAGATTCAACTCCCCGGAATCATGCATATTGCACAGCATGTCTCGCCCAAAGTGTCACTCCACAGATGTATTCGGCATGCTGTATCGTGAGCCAGGAACACAGTCGACAGCCAAAGCCAAACACCGCCAATTTCACACAACAACCGATGTGAAGTACACTATTACGCAGTTTCCTCCTGAACACCCCTGGTATAAGTTCTGAATGACTGCAAGAAAGTGAGGAATTGTTCCTTGAGCGTCAAGATGTTTGTCAAAGTGTAAATGTTACAATGGCAGCCGTGGGATCTGCTGGCCATGCTCAGATCGATAAGCACTGACTTTATACTTCTAGCGTCCATGTTGAACTCAAATGGTGAGTGAAGTCTGATGGCTTTGTGGGAAACCCCTCTGATAACAGTAATCTCAAAAGAAAAAAGGGTCGATATCGTCTCTAGAAAATAAAGCAAATACACTGCTGGGGTTGCCACAGAGATAGATCTCTTGTGGAAGCTCACAGTTGCCGTAAGCTTTGGAAGCAAAATGCCGTGATATGTGAAGTCTGCCAATCAGTATAGAACACCATATATGGCTTTCTTGGTGTTTTGGAGGGCATAATGGCACAGACTTTTCAAATGAACCCATCCATATCTTTCACTGGCGTACTGTATGTGCTCCCTGTGGACTGCCGCAATAGGGTTGCTCAATGCAGCCTTGGAAGGGATGTTTACATTCTCCTTCTTACATTTGGCCAGTTCAATATCATTTAAAGGGACTGCATGGACTGGTCACACAAAAAAGCAAACCTCCACCTCAATGAAGCTTTCAGCACGGTCGACTGTTGCATCCCCCCCTTTAACTAGCCCCCTAGGTATATCACAGACGGTGTCATCAGGACAAATCCTCTTTACGTTTCTAATGCCGTGCAAGCTGGCCGTTCTCGAGGCAGCACATGCACATCGTTTTCCTAGAGACTTGATCCAGCCAATTGCTGCATTGCCGCTTCTCCAACTCGTTCAACGCTATTTCGACCAGGCCAACGCTCCCGTTTGTGTGACCTGAGTTGGCGTACCTCTGCTTCAGCTCGGTAGTATGCTTCCGGAGAGCATTCTTTGAAGCAGTCAACTGAAAGATCTGCTCACATTGGGGCAGAAGGAAGGGTCATGTTTGTCAATCATGGACATGATACTATGTCCAGGGAAGTTCAGATCAGAGAGAGCCGGTCACTAACTATCGGACTAGTTAACGGAATTCGATAGTATTTGAAGTTTACTTGACATGAGCAGGAGGAGCCCGAATCTAAAGACCTCTAATCAATTATTCCGCAACCGCACATCAATGTAAACAATACTTGTTGCTTTTCAGAGGTTCAAGGGGAAGGAAGTTATCAAAATCTCCCAGTCCACCATCATGATCACAAATTGTCTTTCTGTCACACTCCAACAATTGTCTGAAGGAATTACCATAGGCCACTATTTCCCATCCTTTGCTGCAGATTCCTGCGACAGCTCCCAGATGATGGCCTCTGCGTCCTTGATGGCAAAGCACATGGCTGTCAACGTAGGATTACACGCAATAGACGTTGGGATTACGTTGCAACTGCCGAGGAAGAGGTTATTCGATCCGTGAACACGGGACTTGCTGTTCACGCAGGAGTCAGTGTTAGTGCCTGTGCGAGTTGTGCCCTGTATGGGAACATCAGTCACCAGTCATCACGACTAGTTTGCGCTCCTAGGACAGGGAGGGGGGCGCTCTTGAGAAAGAACCCAGAGAAACTCACGCATATATGCAACGCAGCACCTGGAGCCATGAACTGCGGATCAGCGCCTGGTAGGAAGCCTCCGCTCTTTCAAGCAACTTCGATCATACTGGAAAAGGCGGTTTACCTCAGTGTCTGGTAAGGGAAGTACTGTTAATCAAGTAGAGCTTACTCTAGCATCATCTTGTTGGCTCGCTCCGCGTCATCGTCGCTAAGTTTGAAGTGGAAGGTTGGCTAGAGCTGAGTTAGCGGATTTGAAGAGAAATAGCCATTCTTGCAAGGGAATTGCTTACTGACCTGCGGCATGCCATACATGTCCTCGATACCATGTTCTGACTCTCCTGTGTTTTCAGCAAACTCGACGCGATTGTCACAACAAGGCAACACATATCTGAACCAGCGGAAATCAACGATCGTGCGCTGATCATAGATATCCGGGACCAGTCCATAGGAGAAGGCGTTGCGATGGATCTGTACAGAGTTTGACTTAGTAATTATCCCTGTCCGTGGAGAAGAAAGGAAAGTGTGCTGCCTTACTTGTGTGTGCCATGGATATCTCTTGGTCAGGGGATAAACAGTCAGCCTCCGGATTTGGGCTTTGGATTAGTCTACATGCGAGGACTTACATGCGGGTCGGGATCATTGAAAGGGAATGGGAGCGGATCCCATGGGTACTCTCTGTGATGCTCATCCACAATTTCGTCCCAGCCCAGGCCATACGGGTCATCTTTCACTTTGTCGATCAACTTCTTCTTCAGAACAATTTGGCAGAATGTCAAGGTCTGCTCAGTCATGTAGCGGCCCTGTTGCATTCAAAGTGAGCAGGTGAATTCCTCACTTCATTGTGGCCAGGAATGGATCTTACCAGAGCTGGGAGATGCTCCGAGAAGCCAGAGTTGAAAAGAAGCTGTGGCGTGAGCACAGCTCCTCCACAAACGACATTAATATTTCGCTTTCATACGTTTATTCGTCTTATCCCGCAGACCTTTGACCTCTGCATATTTGATCTCGCCACTTTCGTCATCGCGTACGAGTCTCACACACAGATGTTCAGCGCACAGCTTGAAATTCGGATTGTCAGAGGTGATATTGCCAAAGACAGTAGCAGAAGAAGACCAGTCAACCCAGTCAGGATTGTCACTGCGTCTCTGGCAAGCCAATGGCATGGATTTCAACTCGCGTTCAGGGTCCACCTCATTGTAGGCATCGATCAGCGTACGCTTAACAAGCTGCTGACGAATGGAGGGCTCGAACTCAGTGCCTTCCAGATTCTCGTCAACGGGGCAGTGGATGAGATTCCTGGCTTCCGCGAATAGGGCTCTCCATTCGTCGTCAGTAAACAGATCCGGGCGTTCAATGTCTGGGTGTGGTTCGGGCGGGCAGCAAGTCCAGTGATTCGACATGCCACCCACAAAATGCGTGGCTGCGGCTTCATCAAGATCTCTGCTGGGTCTTGCTTCGGATTCTGCCCGTTGAACACGGCGCATTTGGATTACCACGCGGTAGGGTTCAATTTCAGATATACGCCTTCCTGGGTGGGGACGGAGAGCCTCTGAAGCTCGCCTTGGATAACGCTGCAATCATCAGCAATCAGGAAAATCATAAAAGGCGATAGTGACTAACTGGACGAATAAATTGACGTCTTTCTGAAAATTAATGACATTCTTCTTGTGTCCTCCGGGAATCATGGTCTCCCTGCCTTATGTTAGAACCTTTCTGGTATCAGGTAACGAAAAGGAGATTGCATTAGAACACATAGGCTGGACTGACTGAGCTCCCATTTCCACCATGGTGAGTTTTATGCCTTGATCTACAAGCTTTCTGGCATAGGTGGCACCGACAGGTCCCGATCCAATGATGAGTACATCAGTCTGATGGTCCTGGAACTGTTTGTCCGCCATCATGCAAAGTGTCGAAGGACTGTTCGCAAGTCACGGATGGCTTTGTATGTCTTTTGACTTGACCTGTTTGAGATGGAATGTCTGGGAAGATGTTGATCCATCCAAGTGTCTTTAGCCTCAAGTCGAACAGAAAGTTGCATTTACACTTGTCAGGCAGTAAGTGCGACAGCAGAGCAGTAAGTGGGAATCTTGCCTACAACCATATCCTAACTCCAGATGGACATGCATGTATCGTATGCAAGAGGGACAAGGCTTTATCTGGCACTCAAGCATGCAAGCAAGCTGCAAGGGAGACACTGTCTGACTAATCAGAGGATACTGCTGTCTTCACCTGTGTGAGAAGGAACTGGATCGGAACAGTCATCGATGCTGGTCACTGGCATCATTGTCGGCATTTGACGTCTGCTAACTGCGGAAATTCGTCCCACACCTCAGACCTTGGTGGAATTGGCATGGAAGCACCTCAGGCATACAATCCAGCTCACGGTTGCTCGCTCAAGACTCGAAACTGGCCATCCTCGTCATTGCAACAAATTGTAAAACGGGTGAGCCTCTCTGAACGTTTCCTGCAGAAGTGTGCTGCTTCTTTCTTAAATTGAGCATATAATGTAAACTGTTTTTCCTTTTATCACCGACCCGAGTGCAGAGAAGCGTACCCCAATTATCTGCGAGACTAGTGAAATTGATTTGTATGCGACTTAAAAAGCAAAAAGATGTGTGATTATTTAAGGGCAACTATTCTTGTTAATGGATAAAGAGTGGAGTGTTCCCGAATAGCCCGCCGTGTGTCACAATTAGTGGGGACAGTGCAAGGCTTCACCAGAACCCAGGGCACTTTGACCAGTGATCTGACATAGCGTCTCAGACATAGGCACTGAGTGGCCGCTGGTGTAGCAGATCTTTAAAAGGAATACTGACCACTAGGTCAAGAGCGGCTCAAGTGTTATACAGTTAGAGCTGCAAAGCCTGGTTTTAAAGTAGCAGAGCACATTTAAAATGATAGGTTGTGTTAGGTAGATGCGGGTTTTTCTTTCCAGGTGTGTGCTGCCATCAACGTTTTGATTGGAGAAGAGTCAGGAACCATTATATCACATGATGGTTATAGCTGCCGAGTTGAAGGCAGTTAGGTTCCATCATAGATAAACAGGAACATCATTGGACGGCGCTCTATTATAGTACATTTCTCACTCTCTCTCTATGTAGTTACATGCCACATGAAGGGTTCTTTTCCTCTGGCCTCCTTTTTTTACGACAAGCGTACCGTATCCGTTGAGATAGACATTGCTGTGGTGACCAAGAACAATATGAAGGCGGTCTCCTCTCCCATCATCGCTATTGAAATGTTCCTGATAAGAGCTCACTAATGTTTAGTGCTTCTACCCTGAATATTACTGGCTGATCTTAACCAAATCTTGGGCAGTATAATGTAGACTAAACTAAATTGAGTAACGTAATCGATCACCAAGCGGGCCACATCACCGAGCGGGCCACGAACCAATCTACGCGACATACTCATCAAC
>JSYV01000087.1:0-26008 GCA_000787455.1 Evansstolkia leycettana | reverse complement strand
TTGGCGTTGCGGCGTTGGTGGCATCTTTGTGTCCGGTTCGCTGTCCGATTATGTTAATAAAAACAGATCAGATGCCCACACGAACAGGAACCTGCTCTTATCGGAGCGTAATCTCAGTGATGCAGACCGTTTTTGTTACTCGATGATGAGCTATCACACGTGTCTTCTATATATTGTGCAGGGTAAATTCTCTATTTATCAGGCATCTATTTACTTCAAGGACGCAGAAAGCAATCAATCGTACCGTACAGCCCAAGGGTATCCTGCTCGTGAGCCAGTGTAGTTCATCGACATATTATATCAACACAGCTTATAAAGGGAGCGTCTGTCAGGCCGCCGCCTTTACAATTGGCGAGATTAACCAGATACGCCATCACGGCCGAGACCCCAGGAGCCGACTTCGCGCATGGCTTCCTCGCCTCCTTCCGCCAGTCTGCCATCGGCGTTGGATGGGTTGTTGCTGCCCAGAACACCGGCGACACAGTGCCATCCATTGCGGCCGCCTCCCCAGCGGAGGACCTCATTCTTGTACCTCTCACCAGCTTCTCGGTCCACGGACGCTTTCCCGGACTGGAAGACATCCTGCCAGATCTTGTTGGCAATGGCTCGATCGAAGATGTAGCTGTAGTACGTCGCTCCGTAGCCGTACAGATGCCCGAAGAACCCTTGCCACGAGGTCCGAGGCTTGGTGTCGACGGGATCAGGTAGGCTGGAATGCTCGGAGAAAACGCGGTGGTAAATCTCGGTGCTGTCAATGCTGGACTTTTCAGCTGGCAAGGAATGGTATGCTTGGTCCACCAGGGCCATGAGGATCTGAGCCTCGTTTTCCACGGCGCCGTAGATCGAGCCGTGGGCGGTGCGGTCCAGTTCCATACAGCGCATCATGTCCTGTGAGAGAGGCTCGTCAGTTTGCCAGTGGCGAGCATACAGCGACAGTACCTCCGGGGCGGTCGCGAAGCTCTCCATCAGCACAGATGGCAACTCAGCGAAGTCGGTGGCGCATCGCGTTCCTGAAATCGACTGCAAAGGTGTTTGGCCCAAGATGGAGTGAAGAGCATGGCCCATTTCATGGAACAGCGTACGAACACTGTGTTCGCTGAGAAGAGATGGACGTCCAGTTCCGTTTGCTGGCGGCTCCTGAAAATCACACACCAGGGCAATTGTTGGCAGCTGGCGAAGAGTCTTAGACTCAGGGTCCACGGCCGTCGCCATCCCGTCGTTGGGATGAGATGACTGATCCATCGATGCGCATTCGGCGATCTCTTCTGCCGAAATCTCTCGGGAACAACGTAGAGTGAAATGTGCGGGATTAGGACTCTTGTCCGGCCTGGTAAACAGATCGCAATAGATGACGGCGATATGTCGATCGGACTCGTCGACAACATCCAAGCGTCTCACGTCCGGGTTCCAAGTCTCCCCGGGAGCTGTCTCCTGTGGGACAAGACGTACGCCGTATAAACGGTCGAACAGGCGCGACAGTCCTTGCATGACGGTTCCCAGGGAGAAGAATTCGGGAACTGCACTCAACTGACGAGACCTGCGAGACTGGGAGTATTCCATGACGCGCCGGTGGACATAGTAGGCGTGATCCCATGGTTGCAACGGTGACGAGCCCTTCATGCTCTGCAGATGGGCCAGTTCCTCCCGTACAAGATTTCGGTTGCTGCCCACAAGAGAGGTGAGAAAGTTCGATACCGCCTCCGGACTTTTAGCCATCTTATCACTGAGCGTCATGTGTGCAAAGCTTGGGTAGCCCGACAGTTTGGCCAGCTCTGCCCTCTTCATTAAAAGCTTCTCTAGTCGTTCGACCTGTCTCTTGCTTGACGTCCGGGTCGCAAGATATATCTCTCTTCTGACGGATTCATCATGTACAGACCTCAAAGCAAGCCTGGGAATCATGCCGACCGTGGGTACAGGTGCTTTTTTATTCCATCGCTTGATCTGCTGAATCACAATCGGATCGAGTCCACGCAGATCGTTCGCATTCAAAACCACATGAGAATTGGCAGGTTCTGCGCCCTGGACAAATTCCGATCCAAGCTGGCTGATATCGTTCGAAAGGTCCACGAACCTCTGTCTCTCGTTCGGCGGCATATGAATCGCAGAGTTGGAGAAATCCTTGATTAAGATCTGTGCCACCATCTTCTCCCCCTCACTCCAGTGAGACGTCACTTCTGGATTGGCTGCGGCCTTCTTTAACTGGTCGTTAAGACCAGTTGTAGTATTCAGTACGTTCATATACTCAAACATCAAAGCGTAGGCTTGCGTAGCTGCCTCCTGCACTCTTGGATCAGGGTGTATAGTGCGAATGAAGTCCGACAGGTCAATCACTCGACAGAGCAGGTCACTCAGACGGTCTAGATTTCGCGGCATCGCTCGATACTCGTCCACTGTCGATGCTGCGAGGACCTTGGACACGATTGCCTGGCATTTCTGCAGAGTCGAGTTGGCGAACTCCCGAAAGCCATCAGGGCTTGTCAAGTATTGGTTCTGAACGAGCCCCATGCGCTTGGAGAAGACAGATTTGCGCTGCGAGAACTCCTTCCAAAATCGTTGCGAATCGAACACCCGCCTTAAAGTATCATCGTCTGATTTCTTTTGCGTAGCGTAACTCCCGGGGACATGCTCATATTGAATCGTGCTGGGGGCCGGGGACGTTGCCGTCTCAAAGAGCCGCTTGGACTGTAATCGCTGCAGACATCTGCGGCACGTCCATGGCCGGCGCCGCAGCGGCGTCAGCATCTTTGATTCAGATGCTGGTTTGATGTCTGATACGGAGGAGAAAGAAGGAAAAGCGAAAGATTATAAAAGCAGACGGACGGGCGATGACGGAGGTTTGTGCTTTTGGCTGGGCCGAGTTGCCGCGCGGGAGAAAAAAGGGCTTGGCTCTCTCGGAGCAACGATGTCGACATCCGCTCTCCAAGAATTCCGTCTGATCTTCCTCGACACCTTTCTCCAATCCATTGGCCAATTGACCTCTTCTGCGTCAAGATGTCATTCCGGCCAATGTTCCAGCGGGTGTGTACTCCCTTGTGCTGATATGCAACGATGGTGATTTCTCGCGTGACTGACATGAGCTTCAGCGGACTGTCGCTCCGATCGCAGCCACCCTCCTCGCTGGTGGTGTCGCCCTCTATCCCAGACACACGGCCTTTGCAGAAGAGCCTCGGGAATCGGTATGGCATCTTTCATCTCGTTCCTTACACTTGGCATTCTCGAATGAGGTCCAGATCTGATAATTGATTTTACAGAGAAAACCTATCTACGATGACTACCCAACCAAGACACCGGAACCAGCGATCAAACCTCCTTCTGCTGCATCCTCCAAGCCCTCCTCCCCTACTCCGACAGACATCTTGACCGCCCAGGTCCGACAAGCCCGACTATTCCTCTACGCCCACGCCCTCGCAGCAGAGAACAGCTTCAACGACTTCCTCTCCCGCGTCCTCCACATCGAGAATGCCTTCACCAACACCATTGCTTCTCTTGCTCCCTCGCCCGAATCCGGTGAGCGTCTGCTCCCCGGCGGCGTCTATGTTATTGTTGCTGCAATGGCCGGCTCAATTGTCTCGCGCAACCGTGGCGTCTTCCTCCGGACAACGTCTCCGCTCGCCTTCGGCACAGTCGCCGCTTGGACCTTGCTTCCTGTGACGATGCGGAACGTGTCCGACCTCGTTTGGGAGTATGAGAAGAAAGTTCCTGCTGTTGCTGAACAGCACCTTAAGATCCGTGAGAAGGCAGAATATCTGTGGCACACTGGTGTTGCGCATAGCGGAATGGCCAGGCACATGATGGAGGAGAAGATCGGGGAGGCCCGGAAGAAGTTGGAGGAATTGGTGAGCAAGGGACTTTGAATAAAGACGAAAAAACTGAGCGAAGCCCTTGTACTTCAAAAAGTGTGCCAGACGGTCTCTGGGATGGAAAGATGAATTTCCATTGCATATGTATCTTTAGAATTTAGATCCGGACAGCTCCTTTGATTCAATATGTCGTTTCATTTTGATCTTCTTGCCAAAGAGCTCTCAGCGTGCAATGACAGTGCATAACAGGGGGTATTTGTTTGTATTGAAAAGAGACACCAGCCTTTCACCTGACACCAAATCAATACCTGAAAAATGATCGTGCTAATTTACAATCGCAGCTTGAGAAAAGAACGAAATCATGCCAACCAGTCTCTAGCATAGCTATCCCTCGTGACTCTGGCTACTTGGTCCTTGTTCACCTGCCACAGGTGCTGGACTGGCCGAGCTCGGGGTTCCACCGCCAGCTTTTGGAGGAGGAGGTAAAGGTGTTCCCTTCCTTGACGGTGCATAGTCTTGTTCTCGACTCTTTTGCTCCCCCTCCGCGAAATATTCGTCGAATGCTCGGTCCGATGACACCGGCCCGTGGCGTCTTCTGCCCGCGCGATGGTGGCCTGTTGATGGCTTTGGTTCTGATGGTACTGCGAGGTTTGATGCTGGAGGGGATAACGGCGGAGGCGACGCCATGTTCGCAGGAACTAAAAAGTGCCCTCCAAGAGGTTGGTTCATCGATTCCGTCACCGGGGCTGACGTGCCATCCTCTCTTGTTTCAAAGACGACTTCACCGGGTCCTTCTACTTCCTCGCCCAGTCCAACGGGTAGTCTATGTAAGGCGCCATATCCCAGCTCAGCTCCCAATGCTCCCTCGCCGCCCCAGCCGCGGGTTGGAACCAACTCTACTTCCCGAACAACGTCGAATTCGCTGTTGTACACCCATAAGACTAACGTTCGGTTCAGATGATCTTCGACTAGTTCACCTAGTGCTGACTCTCCTCTTAATGTGCCGCTGGGTGTTCCGATAATGTAGTCCGAGTGTGGAAGCAGGCCGGCTTTATAGGCAGGACTGAGTGGGGAGGGAATCGACAAAACGTGCCAGATGTGCTCGGTCGATGAGAGGGGTGCTTGCTGTAGAGCTAGACCGAGAGTGGGATTCGTAGCGGGGACGGGTATGGAGACTGTGTGTTCTCGTTGACCCTGAACGTGATCGCGTCAGTTGAAGCGTCTCAGGCTGTTACTTAGTAGTAGTATGAGATTGAACGTGGCTCACCTTGGCGCTCCATACTTGAAGGGTAACGCTTGCTCCTGCGCAATTGCGGACTTCTGTCGCAAAGAGATTCGGGTCCCCATCATCCTGTCGAAGAGAGACGAGAGCGTTAACAAGGCGATGAAGAGGGCAAGATAAGGGCTGAAGACTCACAATGGCATGTCCATTTATGCCAACAATGAAATCAAACCATGGCTCAAGAGGCAGTTCGGGATTCTTGTTGCGCAACACCTGGAAACCAAATGAATTATCCCTGGGGCCATTGCGGGCTTGATGAAGAGGTTCGGAATCAAGGCGCCCGATGAATCTGTTCAGAGCTCCAAACATGGCTTCACGGTCTCGGAGTTACTCTTCGACCTTCGAATAGTCATTGATCCAACGAGTGCGGGTACTTGTATGCTCTACCAGCTGTCAACAGCCCCAGATGCTCCACATAGCTCGTGATTTGTGCTCTTCATAATTAGCTAAGCAGTGCATAACGTGAATAAAGGTCGATCCGACTTTATGTCGTCTCTGATGCGATGGACTGCTGATGATCAGGCGGTTTTGCTCAAGTCGTCAGCTATGGCTGGAGACGCAGAAGAGGCTCCTCCGGAGGTTCACCATTACGAGAATTTACAGGACGTACCTTGGGACATTCAAGGGTACGTATGATATGATGCAATATCGTCATGATTTTCAGAGCATGGCAGTTAACTTCTTCCCAGTTACTGGAAGCAACGCTACAGCATTTTTTCCAAATACGATGAGGGCGTCTGGCTGACAGATGATGCCTGGTTTGGGGTAACCCCTGAGCTTGTTGCGAAGTACGTGAGCCTATTTGAGCTTCCATGTACCCCCCATTCTGACATGATCATGCAGTAAAATCGCGGAGCACATAGCAGCTTCAGCTCCCGCAGGACGTAGCATCCTAGTCGATGCATTTGCCGGAGCGGGGGGAAACACCATTGCATTCGCGAAGACAGGGAAATGGAAACGCGTTTACGCTATCGAGAAGAATCATGCGGTCTTGCAATGCGCAAAGCATAATGCCAAGATCTACGGCGTTGAGAATAAGATCACCTGGTTTGAAGGCGACTGCTTCGAAATCCTGAAGAATCAGCTGAAGGATTTGGCACCTTACAGTATTATCTTCGCGAGTCCGCCTTGGGGTGGTAAGTCCCTTTGCTTGATCACTCATTTCGAGCTGCATCCACACCTGCCAATGAAGCTAACGTCATTGCAAAGGACCCGGTTATCGCTCAAACGGTATTTTCAATCTACGTAATATGGAGCCATACTCTCTATCAAAATTGTACAGCGAATTTTCGCTTTTCACCGAACACATTGTCCTGTACCTACCTCGAACCTCTGACGTCAGGCAGCTAGCGAAGGTGGTCAAGGATGGCCAAAAGGCTGTGGTAATGCATTATTGTATGGAGGGTTTCAGCAAAGCAATCTGCGTTTATTATGGGAAGTTCAAGATGCTGTGACGAGATGATTCGGGCAATAGTACTGTATGCTCTGCATGGAACGCTTCTTTGTATTAGTACTAGTAGCTTATGATTCATTTCCTACTTTCAATGAGATTAAACAAGGCACTGAACTGACATATCTTATTAGTATTGTAAGATAAGCATTTATTCATTCTCTGCAGAACACTAGTAATCAGAGATACAGCAACACTTGGTAGAGAAGTTCACTGCGCAATATCAGTCACTGAGCTGATTTCCAGTTCTGGACTAGTGCCATTATCACTGCAGATCTTAGAGATATCGTTTCACTCGCCTCGCCCCGTCTCCCCGCAAGCAAGCGACAGAACACTCACTTCAACCTTTACTTTCGCCACACTTCCGTAGGGGTCTTTGACGACCAGGGCAGGTCCCATGGACAGCCTGTGATATTGTGCCTTCTGCTTCAACCCATTCGTTCGCTCGACACTATTTCAGACTGCGAACGCTTCGACGTCCCTTCACTCAGACCGAGACTTTTCACTCCATCGAAATTCAACATGCCTCACGCGACGGAGAACAGCGCAGCCGACGCTGAAGATGCGGACTTTGAAAATGTGATGCGACAGATTAACGGCCCCTTCGGAGAAGGTGGCGTTGATTTCGACTTCTTGTCGAGAGAGCTGGAACCTGGCGAGAAAGCGGATGACGCGGTCGACTACGAGGATATTGACGACGACGACGACTTACCAGATGAAGAGCCAGCTAGTCATCTACCTGCCAAGGTAGTTGATGAAGATCGAGAAGATGAACTTAATAAAGGCGTGTCGGATGGATTTGACGACATATTCGGGGAGAATGAACGCGAGCAGCACGCGCAAGGTGACGATCTCGACGACTTGTTCGGAGAAGGGCCGTCTTCTCCCACGGGAAAGGAGGGGGATCATACAAGAGACCTTTTCTTTGAAGATGAGGAAGCGCCAACAGCGCCGCCCGAACCGGTCAAACCCCCAGTCACCGAACCTACGGATTTAGAACAAGACGACGACGACGACGAGGAGGAGCATATGCAGGAAGATGGCACCCTTAGACCCGAGGGAGAGGACATGGATCCGGCGTCTCTTCGGGCTTGGAAACTCCAGCAGGCTCTAATTGCCATGTCTACGTATGGGCCAGACAATCCACCTGCGCCCCCAGAGAACATCGAAGAGCTTCTGCACTCTCTGTTTCCCAGCTTCGACCGGAAAGCGCTTCCTCGATTTCTCGAACTCATTCCCCATAAGAAGGCCTATTTCATCGGCAAGCAGCCTCTAAAACCTCCCAAGCCCGTGCTTCCCACCAAAATTAATCTCGAGTTGGCTCAAGACCAGGAGCGAATTTTCAAGGCGGGTGGCCAGGCTCATAAGCGCTCTCTCGAGTTGGAGCACCTTGGGATCATTCCCATCACTGAGGCCATCCAGGGAGAGGAAGAAGACGTCAAGGAGCAATTCGAACTTGACGATGACCCGGATGAGGTCCTGCCTGGTGGCGTCACTCTACAGGATTTACGTGTCATCTGTGCAGATTGGGACGTCAAGAGCGATATTGACGAGATGGATATCGACGAACCGGCAATTGAGGAAAAGGAAGATGTTGTTGAAGATGACTGGCTGTACGAGACCACTCGTCCGGCGAAGAAGCGCAAGCTTGGAAGAGATCCGATGGATGTCATCGCACTTTCTCATGTTGATTTACCTGTGCTTGACGACCCAGAACGAGTTACTTCTCAGATCGCGAAGAAGGTTACGGTTGACATGAATGATCCGCATCTGCTCCTTGATGAACGCGGCCCGGAAACTGTGGCACAGAAACCTATGTCGCTGGGAGCGCTCGGCAGGGACGAAATGGACGCCAATGTCACTCGTCGCATGATGCAACGATACAACATCTCGAATGACCAGGCATACGATATGTTGAAACAGAACCACCAGAACAAGGTTCGGAGCACACTCGGGAATATCACTCTTGAGCACAGTATGCCAGCGTTACGTCTACAGTGGCCCTACTACAAGACTGAGCTCGCGAAAGCCGAGGCTCGATCTTTCCATCGTCCAGCGTTGTCCTTCAGGCCTGGTCAAACATCGTGGTTCAAGAACCCAGCGTATATCAAACGCAAACACCAAAAAGGCAAAGACATCAAGACTCTCTACAATTCAACGAAGTCTCTTTCAATGGCCGACAACTCGAACGTATTGTTACTTGAGTATTCAGAAGAGGTGCCTGTCATGCTATCCAACTTTGGCATGGCCAGCCGTTTCATCAACTACTATCGTCGGAAGAGTATGGAGGATCCCACTCGTCCAAAACTGGAAATCGGTGAGACTGTCGTCTTATTACCACAAGACAAAAGTCCTTTCTCCATCTTCGGACACGTCGACCCGGGCGAGATCACGCCGGCCATATCGAATGCTCTGTACCGGGCCCCACTGTTTCAACATCAAGCGAAACCAACAGACTTTCTGGTTGTTCGCAGCAGCACTGGCTCTGGTGGCAGCGATTACTATATCAGAAATATTGAGAATCTGTATGTCGTTGGCCAGCAGTTCCCCTCGGTGGATGTTCCGGGACCCCATTCTCGGAAGGTCACTACGGTGGCGAAGAACCGCATGAAGATGCTTGTGTATCGTCTCTTGAAGAAGAGCCCAGACTTGAGGCTCTCGATCAGTGACGTAACGGCCCATATTCCCGGCACAAGTGATATGCAGAACCGTCAGAAAGTCAAGGACTTCCTCCAGCACGACAAAGACTCCAAGTTCTGGGTGCCTTTGGAGCCGGTGCCAGACCGCGATACTATTCGATCGTGGGTTCAACCTGAGGATGTTTGTTTGTTGGAGTCTATGCAAGTCGGTCAACAGCATTTGCATGACACAGGTTACGGCAACGATGCCGAGACCGGAGGTGATGAAGATGATGAAGCTGAAAGTGAAAGTTTCGAACAGTTGATGGCTCCTTGGAAGACAACTCGGAACTTCCTGCTTGCTTCGCAAGGAAAGGCCATGTTGAAGCTGCATGGAGAAGGAGATCCTACGGGCCGTGGCGAGGGATTTAGTTTTCTCAAAACCTCTATGAAAGGAGGCTTCAAACCCATTGGTGAGAGTGTCGCGGACAAACTTGATGCGCAACGCATCAAGGAGCTTGGCGGTCACAGTTATAACGTTGCCAGGCAACAGAAGTCGTATGAAGCCTCTATTCGCCATATCTGGGATGCTCAGAAGGCCAGCTTGTCGTCAACCGTGGAGCATTCCGACGAGGAACAAAGCGATGTCGACGGGGCGGAGAGCTCCAGTAAACCTACCCCAAGGTCTGAGGCTCCCACTCCTGCGCCGGCTCGACGTGATGATGATACGACAAGTCAGTTTAGCAGAGTTAGTCTCAGGAATCAGCGAAACAAAGTATTGCGCATAGTTCGTGAGTATAGAGGCGAGGGAGGTCAGATTGTCCAGAAAGAACAACTTGTCTGGGATCCTCGCGTTATCCGACAGTACATCTCAGAACGACACAAGCTTGAAGCTCTTACGACCGAGTAAGTTCTTTTCCAGCAGCTCGGACTGTTTGGTTACTTTGGAATTCATCAACTAACACGTCAATTCGCAGACTTGATTCGCTTCAGCCTACTGGCGACCCGGAAGTTGATGCCCGGAACAAGAGACTGTAAGTATATATGCACAGCACTATCTCCACGACTGCGTACTAGAAGCTAATTCGTAAATCTTCTCCACCAGTCTTCAGGCAGAACTTGATCGCCTCAACCGCAACAGAGAACGCCGTTTTGCCCGTGAAAAGCAGAAAGGAGCCGCCAAAGGCTCGGCTGGAGACTCGCCAGCCGACGGCTCTGCAGCGGGTGGAAAATCCGGAGGGACTCAGCGAAAATGCGCAAACTGCGGCCAAGTTGGCCACATCAAGACAAACAAAAAGTGCGTATGCCTAAGGGATTTCAAAACGACCATCCATCGGGCGACTTTTTATACAACTCCTTAACCAACTTGTCGAGCTGGCGCCGTTGATGAGCAGCTCGATGGAGAACCTGATGAGCAGCCTTATCCACTGAGCAATCCCGATGGAATAACTCGCTGAGCAGCTCATCCGATCATCTCGTTGAGCATGTCATTGAGCACGTCACCGAGTGAAATTCCCAGTGGAACAATCAGGCTCCCTGGTTCAAGAGTTATCTTCGAATCCTCTGGGTTCCTTATTTTGCTTGCGGATTTGTTTTTTCTTTCATCCCCTTCTCAACCTCATCCAGAACTCAACAGGATCAGTTACCCAGAATTGCCATGCCGAAGAGAAAGCGGAATAAGAAAAGCATTACAGAATGCATATCTACTCCACTCAGGCACAATGCACATGAACATATTTCGTCATATAATGCCCACTATCACAAGGAAAAAAAAGCTAACATCACCATCTCTCAATTATCAACAGACTATGTCCTCTCCTGAACGGTACAATGAAACCCGAAGACCGAATCAGTGATTCCGCATTCGCGATGGGCGCTCCGCCAGCCATCTAAAACGCGAACTGACCGACGACGGAAGAACGAAGCCGAAGCCAAGGCCGTGTATTTCCATTATGATACCCAGGGTTACTTGCAGTTGTTTGTTTTGCGTCGTGTTCGAACACGGTTCGTCGAGTTCGATTTTCTTCTCCTTCTAACCTTCTTACATTGTACAATATGATGATCCTTTTATTTCTGGTCTGCTCTATCTCGGAAAATGGGATGCAGAGTATAGGGACATGATACGCATTATAGGCGCAGGGGGGATTGTGAGTTTCCATTCGATCTTTTATTGACGGGCTCTGTGCGTTATGCCCAAACTCTTGGTGCTCTTCTCGGCTTTTCACTGTAAATTGATTTCTTTACTGTACATGTGTTCTTTACTCCTGTTTTTTTTCTGCATGTGAGTGGCTCAGGTCCTGGGTGTTCCTTGGGATTCTATCTAGTCTGGGAGAATAGAGCTTGTTTCTCAGTACCTTTAGACTGATCGTAGCTTCTTCCTACTGCTTGTACGAAAAGAAGGAAAATTATTGCGACTTTTCCATGTCTCTATGCCTAAGAATAGGTAGGATACAGGACCAGCTGGGCATGATAAACACTGCTCCAACAACGAAGGACGCGTCCACAGTATAAATAAGTTGTCATAGGGTTGAGGTAATATATCGCTCGTTATGTCGCGCGACGCAAGTGGTTATACATCTGAGTGTATTTCAGTGTAGTGCTGGCGTAGGAGAAGTGTACAATCCCGAAGAACAGACAGAAGCTCTCAATAGCCATATAGATCCGCAATACGCTCTCTCGGTAGATATGTGCGCCCCCGCTCGTCGATGAGAGCGATCAAAGGATGTTTCGGCCGACGAAACGTGTAGCCTAGAAAGGCGCCTCTCTTTCGCATCTCCAAAGCAGTCTTGCCAGTTTTTGCATCTCGTAGGATCTTGTCTCGGGGCCTTTGTTTCTCCTTTTTCTTTTGATCCTCTGCCCCTGCAGCCTTCTTCTCTAGCATGTCTGCTGCGGGATCCGGAGCCTTGTCAGCAGGTTCTGCAGTTCTGTTATCTTGAGACTCCGCGGCGCCATTGTTACTGTCGGCAGAATTTGCGTCAATGTTGTTCAAATACGCTCCATCATCGAAGAACCGCGTGTCTTCCCAGCTTCTGACCTTTGGAACGAAAGGCGGTCTTTGCAAGTGAAGGTCGTCCCACTTGATCCCTTTGAAGAAAGGATGTGCCTTGATATCAGTGGCGTCGTTTGGAAACACATAGTAGCCTTTGTAATTCTTGTTCTGCTCATTGATCAGATAGTAAGGATGCTTCTTCGCAGTTGCTCGCAAGAAGTCGTTGACTCTATACTTCTTTGAGCACAGGCGATATTCTTTGTCTTGAAGGAGTCGACTGATAAGGTCAATCGCTTCGGCCGATACTAGCTTGTCGGACGGTTTTGCACGAGGGAAATAGAGGTATTGGTGGTGATACTTCTCCGCAGTTAGCATTTGCAAATATTCAGCTTTCCCCGTTGTGTGGCTACTGACGTAGATCTTGAGCTTGGTGGCCTTTCTATCCTCGCAAGCGAAAGGTGTCAATCCGTATAAGCACTGTTTTGATTCGCGTCAGTGTCTCGGTCACAGTTCTCGCTGTCTGGGTGTATACTTCATATAAAATGATGCCGATACTCCACCAGTCACACCGACCATCGTACAAATCCCCTGTAACAACTTCGGGAGCCATGTACTGACTTGTTCCAACCACGCTTCTAGCAAATCGTCTCCTCTCGTTATGATTACGCCACGCAAGAAGGTTAACTGAAGGCGGCGGATAATCTGGCTCATCTTCGACTAGTCTTCGTTTGATATCGGGCGATTCTTTGACAGCGAGTGCTTCCTTTTTTGCATTGTCCTCTCGATCCTCGGCATCACCGTCGATTTTGATACCAAGCCTTTTGACCAGCGACCATCTGTGATTGTCGTGATAAGCTTGGTCATGAGCCCAGTGGCCATCAAAAGCTAAGCCAAAATCTGCGATCTTCAAGTGGCCTGTGGCTGAGATGAGGAAATTGTCCGGCTTGATATCACGGTGTATCCAATGGAGTCGGTGAGCCTCCTCGACGCAGAGTATCATCTGTGCCACATAGTTCCTGGTCTCATCTTCCGATAGGATGTCCTTTCGGATCAAGTAGCTCAGAAAGTCTCCTCCCACCATGTAATCCATGACGAGATATAAATAGTTATTGTCCTGAAAGCTTGCGATCAAAGGAACGATCCAACGAGAATTTTGAGAAGCAACAAGAAAATCTCTTTCCGCTCGTATGTGGCCCTCTTGACAGTTTCGTATCATGACAGATTTTCGGATCGCTTTCATAGCATATACCTCCTTTTTCATGCTGGTCGCGACCCTCCGACGACCGCACATTCTTCTGTCAACGGCCGACCTCAGCATATCCAAACTGCTTGCTTTTGCATTGTTGATTTCTCCACTGAAAAGAGATAGCTTTCGATCAGCGAAAGTGTGATTTTCTCCTTCGCTCCTCTTCTTCTCTCTCACCAAACTGACAACACCGAAGCTCCCTTTACCCAACACTTTGATGACTTCATATCCAGCAATCGAGACAGCGTCACCGCAGCGCGCCGAATTCGACCGGGCTTTTAGAACCCGACATTGACGGAGATATTCCGTCTCCTGCGCGAACCACTTGCTTTTGATTCGGATCTGATCCTCAATAGGGAGATGTGACATCTGTTCCTCCAACTGGAGCTGACGTTGACAACGTGGATTTACGTTGGAATATAGAGAATTGAAATATAGTTCGAGGAAGATCTTTGCGGCGGCTGCCGCTTCCGCTGTGATGATGAATGGCGAGACATCGGGCAATTCTTCGATTGGTTTGAGGCGCGAGCCAACATCATGGGTAAAAAGGGGCACGCTTCTGAACTCGTGAAAGGCACGCTCACAAGACAGTTTCAGAATACCGGGGACATTAGAGGGGTCATCAGACGTTGGGAGCGTTGATTGCCTGTATACCGGCGAACCGCTTCCACTGGGAGCTGAGGAAGGATCAGAGCTGTCATTGGCACTGTTACCTTGGTTTCTGAGGCTGATCAGTTGACTGGGCCATTGTAGAGCCCGAATATCGGGTCTTGATCGTAGATGGACACGACGAATCACAGTGGGCTGTCCGAAGGTTGCTGATAGTTTGCACGCAACCAAGGCGGCGAGACCAGGACTGGAATGAACTTTTCTGACACTAGAGATTTCATCACAATCATCCAACACATGCGTTGCCTGGAAGCTGGGTTGGATTTCCGTTCGCTGTCGAGACATACGAGGTGGATCTACTGAACCTTCGAGCTGGCGGTTTGTACTGCTGCGTCGGTTGCCGTCGACTACCGCAGGAACTGGTCCATCCAGAGCATTCACAAGAACGTCGCAGATCGTTCCGTCGTCTGTCAGAGCTGAGAAGAACGACCCTGAGGGGTCTTTAACGTTTTCTGTTGTAGATGGTCCGCCGACTTGGGAAGCGGTGGCTATAATGGCTGAGGCATCAGTTAGAGGACAAATACAGCGGTTAGTCGACGCGTGAACAAACCTGTAGAACTTCTTAAGCGAAGAAAAGATACCAATCTCGAGCTATTCTTTCTGAGTCTGGCTTTCAAACTGTCTTCACTGATGGGTTCGTCGGTGGTAGGGTTAGCGACAGACTCCTCTGAGTTTGTCGAATCGCGTGGTGATGAGTTAAGACTGCCATCGACGACGACGACCTTGTTGGGGATCCAGAAGCTGAGAGGAGTTTTTGAGCTGGCCTTCCTCTTCCGACTAAGGGCCATATTGCAGGCGTATCGCAAAGAAGGACAACCAAAGATGGTAACAGCTGAGATATAAAGTCCTCCTTCGTGAGTATGTAACACGATTGACTTAACGATAGTATGGCTGATGCATGAAATGCAGAAAGAGGCGAATCTGAGCAATGCAGAGAGAAGAGAAGTAAGTCAATGCCTCTTGCGTATGGGGATCCGAGACACAGGGAAGCTGCTGGGCTGAACTTTCGGAGGGAAACCATGACCACGGCTGGCTTACGTATCGGGAGGAATCACATCGAGGGAAGACGGACAGAGAATAAGAGAAGAGAGCAAAGAATTGGAACAAAAAAGTCTATATTTCTGACAAATTGAACAAGCTCATATCGATGAGATCCTATCCTGGTGCAGGTGGAGGTCTTAGGATAGAAAATGAAGTATGTGAGACACCGGCAAAAAGGACTTTTTTGATGAAACATGAAAACATTCGCATCCCTCGCGATATCCTCATTTCTGCTAAGTGCAACAGAAAGCTGCGCAAAATGAAACAAGTCGGATATCACAGGAAGAAAAAGAAATCAAAACCCCCTATAACACCTTGTGACGAAGATGAATAATGAACAAGTAAGGTTGCTTCGTGTCATGTTCAATCTATTTGATCTCCAAAAGCTTCACATCGAAGATCAACTTGGAATTGGCAGGGATGCCTGGGAGAGCCTTGTTGCCATAGGCGAGATGAGGAGGGATGGTAATACGGCGCTCGCCGCCAACGGCCATGCCAGCAATACCAATGTCCCAGCCCTTGATAACCTCACCCTTACCAAGCTTGAACGTGAAAGGCTTGCCCTTCTTGTTGGCTAGATTGGAATTTCAGATTAGCATACATTTTGGTTATGACAAAGTAAATTGATACTTACCGTCGAAGACCTTGCCATCCTCGAGCTTTCCAATGTATCTCATGGCCACAGTGTTCCCGTTCTTGGCAGCTGGGCCCTTTCCAAGCTTCTTGTCGTCTATCTTGACACCCTTGACCTCCTTAACACCGAGGGTGCCAGTGGTCTGCTCTGCTGGCTTCTTGTCGCCGGAAGGGGTAGGACCTTGCTCGAGGTTCTTCGCAAACTGGACCTTCTTATCGGTCTTGGCGTCCTTGGTGTCCTTGGTGTCCTTGGCCTCCTTCTTGGGCTCGACAGCGGCGGCTTCGCCGTTGTTCTTCTTGAGCTTCTTCTGCTGCTTCTTGCTCAATGTGGCGGCCTCACCGTTGGTGGCAGGCTTGGCCTTAGTGTCCTTGGCCATGAGATCGTCGAGACCGGCCTCTTCGTCAGACTCCTCCGCAGTGCGCTTGTTTTTGCCCTTGGCCTTGACGAGCTTAGGTGCCTCCTCTTCCTCCTCATCACTGTTGATCTCGGTGATTCTTGGGTTCTCCAAGTCATCAAGCTCATCGCTCTCCTCATCCTCATCCATGAGATCCTCCAGATCAAGCTCATCCTCATCGGGAGACAGATCGTACTCGTCCTCATCCTCATCCTCGGATCCGCGGCCCTCGTCGGCAGGAACCACGTAGTTGCCGGTAAGATAGACAGCGTGGGTACCAGTGACCTTGAAGAGGATGTGCTCACCCTCCGCGACAGTAATGTCGAGGGGTTGCTGGCAGATCTGCGGGAAACGATATCAGTCAATGTGATCAACAGTCAAGGAGACAATTCGTTCAAAAGATGCATACCCTCTCAGGGTCCAAGGTACAAACGACCGTCTCGTCCAGCTCCACTTCCTCGTCTTCATCCTCATCGTCATCGTCAGTAGCAGGAGCCTTGCCCTTAACGAGCTTCGAGATAGCGGCCTTCAAGTCAAACTCCCCATCCTCATCGTCGTCCTCATCCTCCTCCATAGCATCCTCCATCTCCTTGCGGGCAGCGGCTTCCTTGAGCTTGCGCGCCTTTTCCTTATCGCTGGGACCGCCATTGACTTCCTCATCGTCGGAGTCCTCGTCGCTGTCGTATTCGTCGTCCTCATCAGACTCGTCGAGATCCAGACCCGGGGGAACGCGGACAATTCTAAGAGTGGCGCGAGGCTTGCTGGATTCATTACCGTCCTCGAATTCGGGGGCCTCATCCGGATCAATGGCAGCCATGCTCACGCGGAACTGGTAAAAAAAGCTAATTAGCACCGCGATCTTGCGCAATTGCTGATCGTTCTGAACCAGAGCGTTGTCGGGAGGTAGTGACTAACCGAAGCAGCAGCATTAGGAACTGCAGGAACCATAGTACCACCAGGTGGCACCCGGAGCGCATAGACTGCAACGGGCTGGACACCAGACATTTTGAACTCTTGTATCAAACAGAGAGGGATGCAAATTCTTCAATCGAACGGAACACAAATCCTCAGAGATGCAAGAAAGAAAAATTGCTCTCAATGCAAGAGGTAGAAGACTGAAGCAACGAATGAGCAGTTGCCCTTCTAAGAGGAATGAGAAGAGAGAGTCGAGTGAGAGAAGGGAAAAAAAAAGAACCAGATGTGATAACAACACTAGAATAGCAGATGGACAGACAGTGGAGTGGTGGAGCTCCTGCAGAAGGCTTTTTTTTTCGTCTTTCTTTTTTGTCGCCTTTGTTTCTTTCTTTTACTGCGGTCGTCACGTGGCAACCACCAATGATATAGCCTCAGGTCCACGGTTCAGATTCTGCCATACTACACCGCTTTCATACCAGGCGCCCAGTCACGTGTATCCATTCCGCCTTTCGCGCATCTGCGCGTTTACGCCACCTTCGACGTGTGTCGAGCCCAAACCAACTGAAAGACTTATAAAGATGGCGTGATTCTCTCTCCAAGTTAATAATATGACCTTGCTATCTGCCCATTATGGGCTCTCTCCTCAATACCAACTCCAGTGCTGTGCGCAAGAGGATTGAAAGTCGTACGTCACTCCCCTAGTTCTGTCCTATATTCTTATGCCTGACCGTCTTTCAGATAATTTCGACAATGAAGAGGGTGAAGAATATGAGGCGTCAAGGTTCGGCGGTTTCGCCGACTACATGCGCCGCAAAAAGATCAAACTACAGAACTTAGATGCGGAACTGCGCTCATCATCCGCTGGTAACCCTCCCATCTTCCGCGGTGTGGTGGCGCATGTGAATGGCTACACTCAGCCTTCTTTGCATGATCTACATCGACTCATCGTGAGTCATGGCGGGGGTTTCCTCCAGTATCTGGATGGCAAGACCGCGGCCACGCATATCATTGCGAGTTCGCTCACCCCTAAGAAGAAGGAGGAGTTTCGCAGATACCGGATTGTAAAGCCGGCATGGGTAGTCGAGAGTGTTAAAGCTGGTCGATTACTGCCCTGGGACAATTTCAGAGTCGTTGATGAGGGCCAGTCCCAGAAAGTGCTCAAATTCGATAATGGCCGCATCTTGAGCCAGGCCAACACCCAGCAGTCAGGCTACAAGGACCAGAGCAGCTCCAGCTGGTACACCTCTCAATTGAAGGGTTATAATTTGGCATCTCCAGGTGTTACTCAACTCGGAGAGTCTTCGAGGCTAACGGAGGATGGAAACACAGCTGGTCAAGCACGGAGTGACGACCTTCAGTCTGATTACGGCGAATTTCCGAGTTTTAGTACCCTCGACGAAACAGGCAAAGATTCCATGTGCAAAGTACAAGAGGAGCAGCCAGTCGAGGCTCAACCCGAGGCAACTGAAACTGCACCCAACAATGGCATGAACCACTCTTCAGACTCACCACCTGATGCTGCCCAGCCACCTTCTCCCCTCCTGCAGACGCCCGCTCCCTCCAAGCCGGTGATGACTTCTGAGGAGTACAATGCACAGCTCTTGTCGGATCCGCGGATGAGGAATTCAAGCGTTGTGAATCCGGATTTCCTACAGCAATTCTACCGAGAGTCACGTTTACACCATTTATCGACGTGGAAAGCGGAACTAAAAGCGCAACTCCAATCTGCAGCTAAGGAGAAATCTCAATCTCAGAACAGTCGACCGAGACCGGTACCTGGGGCTCGGAGATACATTCTGCATGTGGATTTTGACTGCTTCTTTGCAGCCGTCTCTGTCCGCAAGCATCCAGAATTGGAAGGGAAGCCCGTTGCTATCGCTCATGGGACAGGTTCTGGCTCTGAGATTGCCAGCTGTAATTATCCGGCCCGTGCGTATGGTATCAAGAACGGTATGTGGATGAAGGGTGCGCTGCAGATGTGCCCTGAGCTCAAGGTTTTGCCTTACGATTTTCCGGCCTATGAAGACGCAAGTCGCAAGTTTTACAGCGCAGTCTTAGCCATCGACGGCGTGGTTCAGAGCGTGAGCATCGATGAAGCTCTTATCGACGTCACACGCCAATGCCTTGAGGCCGGCGGTTCTGACGGCAGGGGTATATCTGAAGGCTCCCTGTATCGAGAACAAGCGAAGGCAGATGAGATTGCTGAACAACTTCGAGCCTCTGTGAAAGAAAAGACGGGATGCGCGGTATCAGTTGGCATTGGCGGCAATATCCTACTTGCAAAAGTTGCCTTGCGCAAGGCAAAGCCTGCTGGTCAATTTCAGTTGAAACCAGATGCTGTTCTAGATTTCATTGGAAACCTTACCGTCCAAGACCTGCCTGGAGTGGGCTACAGTTTGGGTGCCAAATTGGAAGAATTGGGCGTCAAATGCGTCAAAGACATGCGAGAGCTTTCACGGGAGAAACTAGTCTCAAGCTTGGGTCCCAAAACTGGTGCCAAGATGTGGGATTATGCCCGGGGAATTGACCGGACTGAGGTAGGCAGTGAGGTAATCAGAAAGTCGGTATCAGCGGAGGTGAACTGGGGTATCCGATTTACCAACCAGGTTCAAGCGGAGGACTTTATCAGGTCCCTGTGTGAGGAGTTACATCGCAGGCTCGTCGAGAATCTCGTTAAGGGCAAGCAGCTCACACTTAAAGTGATGCGGAGATCTGCGGATGCTCCGTTGGAGCCAGTAAAGCATCTGGGCCATGGAAAGTGTGATGTTTTCAACAAAAGCGTTATGCTCGGTGTCGCTACCAATGCGGCGGATGTTCTGGGGAAAGAAACTGTCTCTATGCTCAGGAGCTTTGCGTTCTCGCCGGGCGATCTCCGAGGCTTGGGTGTTCAGATGACGAAGCTTGAGCCTCTCAAGTCTGGACACGCGGACGGCAGTCAATTGCAGCTCAAGTTCGACAAGTCTCCAGCTCGGAGGACTGTGGAGCAGCACATAGATCCTGATGAAGTGGATAGTCCCTCCAAGAATGATGGAACCGGCATGAACGTATCGGAATCGGTTCGGCTAGGACCATCGTTGAACGACAGCAATCAGAAACCTCTGAATCTCTCCGGCACTCAGTTCATCCTGCCGACTCAGCCAGATCCGAAAGTCCTGGCAGAGCTTCCTGACGATACACGGTCGAGATTGGTGTCGCAAGGCAACGCTCGACGAGATTCTCGTTCCGAGTCTCCAACCCCTGCCTCTCGTGGTCCACGACCGCCGGTGGCAGCTGAACTCCCTCCTCAGTCCCAATTAGATCCCGAAGCCCTAGCGGCCTTGCCTGAGGATGTCCGCGCCGAAGTCCTGGGTTATTACAAGCAGCCTGCGGTACCACAATCTCGACCATCGACATCTTCGTCGTCGCGGCCACTGTCCTCTGGATCACTAAAGTTGAGAAAGCCTACAACGCCTACAAAGAAGCGACGTGGCCGACCCAGCACTAAACCCCTCGGCAACATGACCTTGACTCAATCAAATTTCGTGTTTGTGCGACCAACCACGCCGTCGACTAGTGCGGCAGCCGACGGAGCATCCTCTAGACAGACGTCTCCCTCAGCGGCGGATCAGCCCGAAATATCCGCAGAATTTCTTGCAGCATTGCCAGAGGATATTCGCCGTGAAGTTCTCGAGGAACACCGAAGAGCTCGCATGTTGCAACGGTCAAATCTGATCGCTCCAGCTGTTCGACAACCACCCCAGCCCAAACCGGCACCCGCTCCTGTGCCTTCTGCGCAGAAGCGACTCGTTCTCCCACCGCTTCCCGAGCGCCCGACCTTCACCTCGAAAAAGCTATCGAATCTATCAGATCTCCGTGAAGCGGTTGAGGCCTGGTACTCTGCTTTTGCGACGGATGGGCCCTTTGGCGAAGACGTCACTTCTCTTGCCAAGTATCTGAAACGGGTTGTCCTTGAGGAGAAGGACATCGACAAATCCGTGTCCGTGGTGAATTGGTTAGGCTGGTTGGTCGATAATGGACGCAAACAAGACAACGTACAATCCAGCGAAGAGCGGAGCAGTCCTTCGCAGGACCCTGATGGAAGCTCTCAGAGCGCAGTGACATGGGAAGATGCGCTTCGAGAGCTGCAGGGATGTGTAAATGATGCAGTTCAGGAAAGAGGCCTGCCTCCTGTTGAGTTTGATTGAAGCTTGTTGAGCTCTATAAACAACCACGGGTCGTTTTCTTCCAATGTCCGGATTGGGTGTATATTGTTTGCGTAAGAGCATTCTTGGGCCACAGCCGTCATGACTATAATGATGTATGATAGATGATGCATTGGGATTCTTATTTAAATTCAAGCATCGAGTTTTGTATATAACGCTGTGTTGGCTCTGTTCCAAATCTAGACTCTAGTACACAGGTCAATGAATACATTCATAGCCCTGATTGGAAGTCCCTAATAATAACTTGCAGTTTTCTAGCTCATCTACATACAGCACAGGACTGCGATTATGGTAATGTGGTGACCACCCCCCATTGTGTGCTGGCTGCCTTTGTATAAGATGAAGTTTTCCTTATGTGTAGTAGTGCAGTAGATCACTTCCCCTAACGGCCTTTGTTGTAGAACATGTACAGTCAGGTAATATATATTAACAGGATTTCTGTATATAAGACAAGTTCTTGCTGCTGCTTCAATTGAACAATAACAAAGAGCTGCGACTGCATGTTCTAGAGAAGATATGAGCTGAACCTTTTAAATTTCAGTGACTTACCTATTATTACTTATGAAGCTTGAGCCAATAGCTAATGGGCTTGTGGTTTAGTGGTATAATACCCCCTTAGCATGGGGGTGGTCCGGGGTTCGATTCCCCGCGAGTCCATACTTTTAGCGCTTTTTTCCCCCTTCCGTCTTATACTCCGTATGTTGTTGCATGAATCGTTATTTGGGACTTCCTTTCTCCTTTTCTTTCTGTTTTTGTCCTTGTGAGTGTAGGTAGATGATATGCGGATTGTGAGACTCGAGGAGTTGTCTTCTTATAGCTCACCAGGTCTCATGATTTTTTCCGTTCATGGCTCCTACTCTATTCCTCCTAATAGTTACATTTTCGATCCTTGGGAGAGATAGATCGCTGTGAATGAATACATAGCCACTTACCGGTCATTAGAGCACAAACATGGATATAAACATGGCCTCGAATCAGACACCCGTGTCCATCAAACAAAAATCCGGAAAGAAGAAGATGAAGACCCAGGAAGAAGAAAATGATCTGAAAGTAGAAGAGTGAAAGCTCAGAAAAGGAATAAGAACACACATTCAGCATCAATCGCGCCAGACTTAGAAAAGATGCGTTGATCCTGCCTTGAAATGAAGATTCAGGCACTGATCTTAGTTTAGGCTCAACAGCCTGTCAAGTAGCGAAGGGTATAGACAATATAGCAGAGACCCACTTGGAACAGAAGTGTATGAAGAGTCAGACACGGCAATTGAAGAGCGAATAAAAAAGGATATCATCCTGCCTCTCTTAGATCAGCCACACTGTCATGGCAGAGAGCAGCATAGCCGAACAGAAGAAAGAACGAGAAAGTAAAAAAAGTGAAAGTGATAGAATGAGAAGCACAAGAAAATAAGAAAGAAGCTGCCATCATAACAGAGGCTATACGTTAAACCGTTCATTCTCTAACATCGAATCAGACATCTCTCCGGGAGTGTGGTACAGGTTTCCGCCCACTTTGCAGCAGACTCGGGGGCCGGCCCGGTTCATTTGCTTCGTAAGTGGCCGATGAGAATAGCGGAGAAGGCGACGCCGAGTGAGGAGGTGAGTACGCGTGGTAGGCGGGCTGGGAGGAGGCGGGATAATGAGGTTCTTGATAGTCGGACACATAAGTCGGAGGCGGGCTTGAAGCAAAGGACGGTTGCCCTTGGAATGCTGTATGGCTAGGCATTTCTACCGTCGGGGAAACTGCAGATGGGACAGGGTGACACTGCTGCTGCTGGGGCATAAAGAGATTCGGTGCTCTCGGCTGCTGGAGCTGAATTGCATGGGGATGGTTCGAGTATGGCTGCTCATCATAAGGCAACACAGGAGCAGCACTTCTCCCCACAGGAGACTCTGGTCCTGGGAATTGTGGGCCATACGGGCTATGGTTTTCCGCACCTCTGTACCCGGAATGATAAGATGTAGGCTGTGGCCACATGTTGGAGGGAACCTCAGTGTATCCAGCGCCGTTCCGCCGCGCGGTGGCTGGAATGACCCCGTGCTGCTGACTTGGAGGATTGAGAGGCGTCATCTCCATATCGTCCGGGTGGGGGCTTGTATCTTCAACCCTTCTGGTGACTGCGTTTTCCCAAGTCGGCATTGCAGGCAATGCATCCTCGACTTTGGGACCGCTGTGACTTGGCGAATCGAATTGCGCGACATTCGCTCCACGATAAGTTGTCGGAGCAGCCGGTGATTTGTAGACATTGTTTGCAGGAGGAGGTGGAGGTGGCTGGTGGTACGCTGTCGGCTCGTCGAGATATTTTGGTCTGCTACTCCGGCTGTGGCTGGGGCCAGACGGACAGCAACAAGAAAGGCAGTCGCAACATCCTTTGCAGCACTGTATACCGCAGCACAAGCAATTGATGACACATGCAAGAATTGAGAGAATGATGGCCACTCCGATCACGATTCCGACGATAGCAGGCCACCTAGTAGTCCCGAGTCAGTCATTCGACGAGTCAAGATCTCACGAAACTCGGGGACGTACTTGCAGTAGGCTTTTGCCATGCAATTATTCCAACTGGAAAATGTCTGTGGGGCGGACTGAATGTCGCTGACAGCGTCTCGAGCCCATAGGGGCATTGTAGCCGTGGGACTCATTCTTGCGAATGTTCAGAGGCTTGATATCCGAAATCCAACGAACACGCGCGCATATGCTGTTCTCGCAAACCCTCTATGCACTGGACTGCTGACAAAATTGATGCGCACATATATCTAAATACACGAGCCAAGGCGTGACCACGGGTCTTCGCGCAAGTGTTCCAAGGGACTTGCCGCGATCAATAATACGAAACGAGGGATGGGGTTGCGCACGGCGCAATTGCGACGAAATTGGTATGACGGCGGAGGCAGGTAAGACGGCCACAGACAATGCTAGAGACTGGTCTGGAGGACAGCTGTATATAAAAGCGATAGCAAAAGTGTTCTTCAAATTCGTGGATCAGAAAGTGGTGATGAGGATGCAGAGTAGTCAGTGCACAGCCGAAACATCAAGGGAGGTTTCAAACGAGAGGCTTCCTTGAGGCAACAACTTTCCGCAAGACTCAGAAGTGACACGGAGTCGAAATAATGAATGACGATGGGCGGTTGCTTCAAGGAAAAGAAAAAAAAATGCCCTGCACTTAAGAACACAAAAGAGAAAGAAAGATGTCGCAAGGTCGTCTCTCGAGCAAGAATCCAGGAGATGATTACTGGACGTGCGTAGGCTGGTGGAGAATGAGTACCTTGGACCACAAGGCTAAGCCAATTCAGATCCAAGATGGGCATTTTCAATCAAATCGTCCCCGCAATGTCTTTGCAGAATCAGGAGCGGGCACACGACGCATGTCGGATCATCATTCTCGAGGATAATGATTGGTGTCTACGCCAGCTAAGCAACCCTTGGATCCTTGGAAACCTTTCTGAAACTGCTCTCTCGTGTATTTTCAACCTAGGCGAGAGTTTTGAGGGAAATGATGAGCAGCGTGGCAGTGCTGTTGCGAGATAGTATTTTAAATTGGCCGAAGAAAGCACTGGGTCTTGTACATGTCAAGTACTCCGTAGATGATGCACTTATCTCAGAATGTAGTCGCAGTCACAACTACGAAAGACTTAATCACGAGAGACTATGCGACCACAGGAGATGCAGACTTGGCTTGCACTTGGATTTGCATGTGAATTATCGTATGAAATACAATGTAAAACCACGAAACCGGCATAGAAAAGAAAGAAGTCCCAGCACACTTGACAGTTGTGGCATACGAAAAACGGGCAAAGATTCACCTGGAAACCTAGAAATCCCAAAATAATCGATTTGTTCTTTCCACTCGCTCCTCCTCGATGTAGAAAAGTCTCAACCGCGCGAAATGGTTATCCTTCACGACCGACCGTGGACGCTTGAAACCAAACAACGCAATAATCACTTATCGGCTAAACTCTCCCAATTCTATGCCAATCTCTTTGTGGAATACATCTAATTTTTCTTTTCTTTGCTTGTTTTGCGTTTGGAAATCATGTCTTGTTTGGCGGCGGGCCCGGAGGCGGCTGATACACTCGATCGCCACCATGATAAGCGTTCGGCGGTGATTGAAGCTCGATCCCACTTTGCTGTCCACCGAAGTACCCATGTGTCTGCGGATCAGGCGTGTACTGCGGAGGAGGTGATTGGTATTGAGGATCGTTATAGGCAGGCGGGGGAGCCATCCAGGCAGTGCCGGGGTAAGGACGGAGACCGTATCTCCGGCGACGACGAGCGTTGTAGAATCTATCCCGCGCGTTAGCCTCATCAGAATTTCGCTGTAAAATTATATTTCGAAATGAGAGAAGCAAAGGACATACGCAAGGAGCAATGCGACGATCAAGGCGATAGCGACAATGATGGCGAAAGCGACCCAACGACCCCAGATATACCAGTCGTCTGTGCAGACCCAGTTACCCCAGGCATCGGGCCCACTGATGAAGGTAAGACTGATTCCATGTTGCTCGGTGATTTCGCAAAGGTCTACAGGATCGAATGCACACTCACCAGCTTCTCGGGCGAAGAACACCCATGGTGGCTGAAGAACCTTCCTTCCCTGAGGCGTAGGGCTGTTGTGATGACGTATGACCAGGAGCTGTTGCGAGAACGAGTTCGAGAGAAAGAGGCCGAGGACTACACGGTTAATCCTCTGAGAGATGAAGAATTCAAATCCAGAAGTATTGTGGAATTTTTCGCGAGAATGCAAGCAAAAAAATGGTCAGAGAGGTATGCGTG
>JSYV01000086.1:0-73386 GCA_000787455.1 Evansstolkia leycettana | reverse complement strand
GGGGGGGGGGTTTAAGTATGGATGGGCCGTTATGGCGTGGCTGAGCAAAATGGCTGGGACTTGCCCAAACCTGATGCGGCCATCGTATCACAGCCTTGTTAGGAATCGAGGGGCTCTGTCAGATCGACGATTGACAAATACCGACTGTCTGCTCGATCTGGTATTCATCGCCAAATATCTCTAATCTCAACTTCTTTGACTTGAAAAGTATAAGGCTTTTCATGTAAACCTTCCCTTGCCGAGGTTCAAAGCAGCAACAGCCATAATTAGGTACCCTCAACTCTCTACCCAGGGAATTCTTTTCGCTTATTCTGCCATCGGGGAAAAAGTGAAAAAAGGACAATTCTTCGGATCATCGGACTGATCTTCTGAGTGGTTTGAGAACCCGATGAAGATTATTCTTTCTGCCTAGAGGTCGTTGTACACTCCATGCAGACTCACTGCTCTGCTGACGCCAGCACACGGATGCGATCCACAGCAAACCCAGGTCAGATTTGGATAGACACCATTACTCGCGCGTTCAGTTGAATAAGAGAATGGGTTATACTTCTGTTTTTAGCTACCCTAGAAAGACATCTGACGACATAGTGTATACACTTGAGCCGTCTGACAATAATACTGCCAGGCCATTATTATTATTGATAACCGGATGCGTCGATCTGGTGTTGCGATCTAAAATATGACCAACCCTAGCTGGAAAATCTGGGACATAAGGCGCGACACCATTTGTTTCGCAGCGGTCAGAGAAATCCTATTGTGATGCTCTACTCTGTACTTTTCATAAAGACACGATTATTGGCTTCAGAATGGCGCCTTGTCCAAAACCTGATGTCCCGTCCATTTCGACCTCCTTCCTCTCACTACCATAGCAGAGTGTGCAATGTTCACAGCAATTACTTTTTACAAGAGACATAAAAAGGCTATTAACACTCTTGCTTGCTGATACAATTAATAGAGAGAGACGATGTCTATGTGGCTATTAAGCCTTGTCCTGGGTACGCTTTAATTGTTCATAATTAAGTCCCTTCGATCAAGTCATGCTCCTGTCTTCTTTTGAGCTTGCTCTTGATCTCTCCTATCCATCCATGGCTACTACTTGGAAGTGCATGCGCAAACAACGCGGATTTTGGGTTCAAGACATTCATCTTCGCTATTATTCCTGTTGTCGCCTACGAGCTACAACAATAAAGTAAACCATGTTGAAACTTCTCATTCGGTAGCAATTTAGAACATAGATCTCTGTTCATCCCCGAGGGAACAACTCAGAGGCAAAGGATGGAAGCAATGACACGAAATCAATGTCTGACACCTTTTTTGGTCGGCGCAGAGTTTTGTAGTCCGTTGACTCAGAGCCAGACCTCTTTTTCATGTCTAGTAGTGTGGAACTGAAATATACACTAGATCACGAAAAGGTGCCTTGGCTCTTCGTGTAGTACTATAGTAATATTTGAAGTTCATACAGCATCATGCTGAGGTTGACAAGTAGAAACTGACTTGGCGGTAATACTACCTAGAGTATCATACCTTGGCCGGGTAAGAGGAAGAAAATGGTAGTCTCTCGACATGAACGATATTGCCAGCACCGAGCTTTCTGCAGGTTCCGATATCAGTAGTAGTCCAAACCACATGAGCTAGTCACCATTTTGGTCCGGTACGAGGCCTCTATACCGCGTCTATCATCATTCCTGTCATCCTTCCCGAACGGAAGGCCTTTGTGCCTACCTTTCATTCTTGTCTCTCGTACCTACATGCTCGATCTTTCGGTCTCCTATTGTGCGTTTCACACATCCCAAAAACAATCCTTGCAAATTCCGCTCCAAGTCACTTGCGAGCAGGAAACACAGCGACTGGGGAAACCCTTGCCATCCTCGACGTGGCCAGACAACAGGACGAGCACTTTGCTGCTTGGCAGTGATGAACCTGATCATTGATTTTCTTCAATTCTGTCGGTCACGGTCTTGCGCGTTGTCAACCAGCGGCTTGCTTCTTCCCATGTAAATCCGGCGGTTTTGCCCATGTATTATGTGACATGAGACCTCTGGTAGGTGTTGTTGCATGAAGAGGGAATTGTACTAATTCCCCGGAGTCCAACGACAACAGAATCGTGTCCCCGCTAAGAAACTTTGGCGGAGAATCAATGAACGAGGGTTGTAGTCGGGAAGCTGCGAGGGTTTTCGGACTCTCGGTGTAGGTACTTCTGTATGGGCAGGGGTTCTCCAGAAAACCCTAGATGAACTTCGGATTGAACATAAGCTCATGACCGTCACTGCAGACAATGCTGCAGATAAGTTAGTTACACGGCAGGAACTTAGTCACTGGATGGGCAAGCTGGTGAGACGGAGTTTCGATGGAAAAATACGACTCCTGAGAACGAATGACCAGTCAATTGGTTTAACCTACTTGCAGGGGAGTCTAATATTGCCCAATCTGGTGCGCAGGGCCAGCCGGGGCTTAGTCTGCAATGCCAACACATCACTTGGTGGTCTGTGTGGCCTCACTCCTGCGCTCCCTCTGCTTGTACATAAGGAGACGCATGAAGCTTCTTTCTTTGTGGTACTCCATAGACAGCCCGATTACTCTTGCGCCGTTATGAATCTACCGCTCGTTGCCACGGACAGTCTCAATGTCCCAACTTGCTACAGCGCTGTCTTGAGCCGAATAGCTTCGTACTTAGACTCAAATGCTTTAGAATCCGAATGTCTTCAATATTCCTCAGATCTTCTGACGACGAACCGATTAATTTCAGACGCCAGTGTCCGTGAGGACCGTCTGATCTTACTAACAGCTGTTTGAAATGCGAGACCTCAACAATTATTGGAGACGAGAAAAATAAACCCCATAAGCAATCACCTTGGGCACCCTTGAAAGACATCACAATTGCGGAATATTTGCACATGGCCATTCTTGACCATCAATGCTCACCCCATAATCTCGCTCATCGCATGAAAGAGAATGGAAACTGACAAAATCCAAAAAAATTCACCGCTGAAACAGTTGCCCTGCTTGAATGCTTCGGAAAGAGAGTTCATCAAAATCATAAAAGTGTCAGCTGCGTGCCGCGCGGTTTTCCAAATCTACGAGTTGGGCGCCTTGTTAACTGACGGATGATAGTCTAACCATCGTTCTCTGCGCCATGACTGTTTATCCTTTTATCCCTTAAATCATCGGCCGGCTCGGGCGATGAGCCAGTGCAAGACTGCATCGAGATTGGTCTCTTCCTTTGCGCTGATCCCATAACAGCTAACCTCGCGGTGAGTGATGGACTTGAGGTCCATGGCCTCGATCAATTCGTCGACCGATAACTTATTCGGAAGGTCGGACTTATTGCCGAGCACCAACAATGGAATGCCGTCAAGGGAAGGCTTCTTCATCAGTTCATGCAGCTCCTCCGTCGCAACAGGCAGAGCGTCTCTGTCTGCCGCGTCCACGATGTAACTAACACTGCAGTTAGCACGGTCGAACGCCCGGCTAAAAAAAGACACCAGTACTACTTACACGATAGCATTAACACCCCGGCAGTATCGCTCCCACATCGGTCGAAATCGCGGCTGGCCACCCAAATCCCAGCTGTGCAGATGTCAGCAATACGATTGGCGAGCACTTGAATGAGGCAGGAGAACCAACCATTTCAGAGTAACGTGACCTTTCTGGACCCTTTTAGTGTTGAAGCCGATCGTGGGAATGGAGCTATGAGAATGTAAGCAAGCAAGCAAGCAAGAGAAAGGCAGCTGGCCAATGGTTCCCGCAAGCTGCTAGACTTACTCTACAGTGAATTCGCCGCCCTGCATCGTTCGATTAGCCATGTTCGGCAACGAAGACGAAAGTCTCGACTAGATACCTACCGCCAGAACCCGCAGAAGCGATGACTTCCCTGCATTCTGCAATCCGATCATGGTGACGTCCATCTCGGTTGCCCTACATCGCAATGAGTATACATACTATAGTCCCGCGGGGACGGGCCGATGTGGCTCCTTTCAGGGAATGACCTCGAGGACATTTATTTGAAGAGCGGCCCACTTACCAAAACATCCTCAATAACCAGTCATAAATCATTCGAAAGATTCCGGCCATATTGACGGATACGACTCTGTTCCCTTTGCTGAGATAAGGTTATATGGGATGGATGAGAGATAGGGAACTAGGTAGTGGGCGGATAGAATTAGCGGGGCCCAAAGTCGACCTCAGGGAACTGCCTATCTGTCCAGATATCGCTGGCCTGGGAGAATTATTGCAGGCAAAACTCGAAAACAAGGTTAAGAAGAAGAGAGTCTTGTCTTTGGCGGGATTTGACACCTTTCCCATCAGAAATTGTGCGTAAGCAAAGCTGCAGAGAGATAGTGACCAGAGATACAATAAAGTTCGGGCGCTTGGTTGAATAAGGCAGAGAGAGAGAATAGTAATGACTCTCGGGATTAGGGAAACCACAAGAAGACCAGTAATGCCCTGCAAGAGGAAAAACCACTTTATGAGGCGTCCGGGAGCGCGCTATGTGGACCTTCTTGTTTTCTCTGTATTTCCTAGCTATGCTCTCTGCAGTTCTTTCGCTGGCTTTTTGTGATGAAACTGAAATGCGCTCCTCGATCTATGCGGACGCATGACCGCACTCACTTGCGCTTGCAGGGAGGGGAGCGCTTGGGTCTCCCGAAGCTGGCACCCAGTCTAGGTACAGTAAGCTGGAAATCTCAAGAGGTGGAAGAACAATGGGCTCGCAGTCAAGGCAAGCGAGAGGCTGCTTGCTTGAAAGCCTCAGAAGAGGTCTCAGCTCGGTAGCCTCAGGCTCGTAGTTATGCCTAGTACTCCGTACTCAGTCTTGATTGAATATGAATGTGCCTGGGTGCCTTGTGCATCAGTCACTCTATGTATGGTCTCATGTGATCTGATCCATCATGACACCTCAGGCATCAATCTTGACAAGACCTGGTCTATCAGCACGTGACGATATCTGGCCGCCGGGGATCCACCTCGAAAAATTTCCCCGTCCGCAGAGCGAGATTCTGTTGCTTCCCGGAGAGACATCTGCTTGGGGCAGTAGTATTTGGCATCATTGTCCACCATTGCTTGCCCGGATTTCTCCAATTGCGCGTGACATCTCTATAATGGGCTTTCGATTGCGCTGACTGCACTGGTTTTGCTAGCTGGTGCACTCTAGCGCGGAAGAACTCGAGGACTTGCTATCCTCCAGCTGTGAAATAGCTCTATCCACCCACTACAGGGAATTGAGAGATCTGTCGCCATCATGGCTCCCAAGCCGACAGATACCAACTGGTCCGTCGACTACGACGTACTCAGGCGTGAGCGCCTGTTCAGACACCCCCCCAAGGATCACACCGCATATCCATCGTTGGCCGAGTCGATCCGGCCCCATATTGATTCCTTCAATGCACTTTTCGACGGCAGCAAGGTCCTAGAGGCAGGGTTGAAAGACATTGGTACCAAGACATTTCTCGATGGTGACGTTGAGTCTCCCGAAGAAAAGAAGGCGCGACTAGCTGAGGGACGAAGGCCGCCAAAACGCAACAGACTCAACGTCCGCATCAGGGAAATCTTTCTCGACAAACCGGCGCTGCCACCAACGAACAAATTCGCGACCCGGAACCGCAATATTTACCCATCAGAGTGCAGAGAGAGGCATGCAACGTATCGCGGGAAGCTGCGCGCCCGACTCGAGTATCAGGTCAACAATGGGGATTGGAAGGAGTCTGTGAGAGAGCTGGGCAACGTACCCATCATGTTGAGGGTGAGCATACTCCGCGGCAAGAGATTACGACGTTCAAAACAGAAACTGACTGAAACAACCATCAGACCAACCGATGCCACTTGGAGAAGGCAACTCCCAAAGAGCTCGTCGAACATAAGGAAGAATCCGAGGAGCTGGGCGGCTACTTCATCGTGAACGGTAACGAAAAGCTTATCCGAATGCTGATCGTTTCGAAAAGAAACTTCCCCATAGCAATTGTTCGTTCCTCTTTCGTGAAGCGTGGTCATACATATACCAAATACGGTGTCCAAATACGATCGGTGCGACCGGATCAAACCTCGCAGACCAACGTTCTTCACTACCTTAGCGATGGAAACGTCACATTCCGCTTTTCTTGGAGAAAGAATGAATACCTTATCCCCGTTGTGATGATCCTCAAGGCGCTTGTGGAAACGAACGATCGTGAAATCTTTGAAGGCATCGTCGGCAGCGCTTCTTCCAAGGGCATTAGCAATACCTTCGTCACAGACCGTGTCGAGTTGTTGCTGAGAACGTACAAGGGCTATAATCTCCATGGACGCTCGGCTTGCCGAGCTTATCTCGGCCAGAAATTCAGGCCTGTCATGGGCATTCCTGATGACATGTCCAATGAGGATGTCGGTACAGAATTCCTACGCAAGGTGGTTTTGCCGCACCTTGGCAATCAGAATGTTAGAGAGGCTCAGGATTATGACAAGTTCAAGATGATTATGTTTATGATCCGGAAGCTGTACGCGCTTGTTGCAGGCGACTGTGCGCCGGACAACCCCGATGCGGTATCAAACCAGGAAATTCTGCTGGGCGGCTTCCTCTATGGGATGATCCTGAAAGAGAGATTGGAGGAGTGGCTCAGATCTTTTGGGCCTCTTGCCCGGGATTGGTGCACTCGGAACAATGGCGCGAAATTCACAGATCCAGCATTCGAAAAGGACTTCATCAATAAGATCGTGAGAAAGTCAAACGAGAACATCGGAGGTGCCTTGGAATACTTCTTATCCACCGGCAACTTGGTCAGTCCTACTGGTCTGGACTTGCAGCAAACGTCTGGTTACACGGTCATTGCGGAGAAGATCAACTTCTATCGATTCATCAGTCATTTCCGCATGATTCACAGAGGAAGCTTCTTCGCGCAGTTGAAAACCACAACGGTTAGAAAGTTGCTGCCAGAAAGCTGGGGCTTCCTTTGCCCAGTTCACACGCCCGATGGTGCGCCATGTGGCCTGCTGAACCATCTTGCGCACAAATGTTTGGTCGCCACAAGCGACTTGGACGTATCCCATATTCCTCGGCTGCTTGTTCAGCTTGGTGTACGGTCTGAGTCATCCATATCCTTGGAAGAGAGTGTCACTGTTCAACTTGATGGTCGAATTGTCGGATACTGCTCACCAAAGCAGGCTCGGACGATTGCTGATGTCTTGAGACACTGGAAGGTTGAGGGTACTCACAATATCCCTCGGGCGCTGGAGATCGGTTACGTTCCGAATTCCAACGGAGGTCAATACCCCGGTATTTACATGTTCTCTCAGGCTGCTCGAATGTACCGACCCGTCAAGTACTTGCCTCTGGAGAAGCTTGACTATGTGGGACCGTTTGAGCAACCGTTCATGGAGATTGCCTGTGTGGAGTCCGATATCATCGAGGGTGTCACTACTCATATCGAATTTACGCCTACCAACATCCTCTCTATCGTCGCCAACATGACACCTTTCTCCGATTATAACCAGTCTCCACGTAACATGTACCAATGCCAGATGAGCAAGCAGGCAATGGGTACACCGGGAACGGCGATCGCATATCGTACGGACAACAAGCTCTACAGATTACAGACCGGTCAAACGCCTATTGTTCGGCCGCCTCTTTACAACGCCTATGGCTTGGATAACTTCCCCAACGGCATGAACGCGATTGTTGCCATTATCTCATACACCGGTTACGACATGGACGACGCTATGATCATCAACAAGTCCTCTCACGAGCGTGGCTTCGGATACGGTACCATCTACAAGACCAAGATCCACTCCCTCGACGAGAAAGATTCACGACGAAGCAAGTCCAAGCGCGAGATTACGAAACTGTTTGGGTTCGCTCCTGGCAGTGAAATTCGGGCCGAATGGCGAATCACGCTCGACGAGGATGGCCTGCCTCACGTCGGCGCAAAGGTGCAGGAGGGAAGTCCCATTGCGGCCTGGCACACCGTTCGCTACGACGCCACGAGTGACTCCTATGTCAATGTTGATGGCATCACTCATTTCATCAAATACAAAGATGCTGAAGAGGGATATATCGACAGCATCCGTATCATCGGCGCTGAGTCTGGAACCGAGCCTTGCCAGTCCATCAGTGTCAAGTATCGTATCCCTAGAAAGCCCATCATTGGTGACAAGTTCTCGTCTCGCCACGGACAAAAGGGTGTTTGCTCCCAGCTTTGGCCCGCAGTCGACATGCCCTTCTCTGAGAGCGGCATTCAGCCCGATCTCATTATCAACCCCCACGCTTTCCCTTCGCGTAAGTCTACCTTAAACGACATCACCTCCCTTATTGCATCTTTTAATTTAATCTCTAATAATGTCGCCCCGCAGGTATGACAATCGCACAGATGATCGAGTCTATGGCCGGCAAAGCAGGCGCCCTGCACGGCCACCCACAAGACTCCACGCCCTTCCAGTTTTCAGAGGAGAACACCGCAGCCGACTACTTCGGCCACCAGCTACGCAAAGCAGGATACAACTACTACGGCAACGAGCCCCTCTACAGCGGCATCACCGGCAAGGAATTCGCCGCAGACATCTACATGGGCGTCGTCTACTACCAGCGTCTCAGGCACATGGTCAACGACAAGTTCCAAGTCCGAACCACCGGTCCCGTCAACGGCCTGACCGGCCAGCCTGTCAAAGGCCGTGCTAAGGGTGGCGGTATCCGTGTCGGAGAAATGGAGCGTGACTCGCTTCTCGCCCACGGCGCCGCTTTCCTCCTTCAGGACCGTCTGATGAACTGCTCCGACTCTCAACGGGCATGGATCTGTCGCGACTGCGGCTCGTTCTTGTCTACGCAGGTGGCCGTTTCGTCCGCGGGAACGAGCAAGGCCCGTGCCGTCAATCCCGGCGCCGCGGCGGCTGCTGCTGACGTGGCGCCGAATCAACCCACTTCCGCCGCTGGGGGAGTCGGCGCCCTTGGCGGTCAGGCTGGTATCGTGCGCTGCAGACGGTGCGCGAGGGAGGCTGTCTTCGACGATTCACGTGCGGAAGTCTGGGAAGACGGCGATGGCAGACGGTACGTTGGTGGAGATAACGTCACTGTTGTCGCTGTGCCGGGTGTTCTGCGCTATCTGGACGTTGAGTTGGCGGCTATGGGTATCAGGATGAAGTTCTGGGTGGACAACTAGAAGAGAGCAAAATGTCGTATATCGGCTTCGCGCTTCTGATGGTTATAAAATTTTTTTGGTACTGAAAAAAGGAGTTTCTGTATAGAGCACCTATAGATGGGGCTACTGTTTGTCTATCTATGATCTCAATGATTTCGTTTTCATTTTGGGAATGTATCTAATCTCTTAGTCATATAGTTAGCATGTCAAGATGAACATTTTCTTTCTTAGTTACTGTTCCTCATTGGCTTGATATTGCGCTAGACCTCGTGTGCATTCTACATGTTAATTATCGTCTCGGGAGCTTACCTCAGGAATATTAAGAGTTCGCTAAGTGCAGCCAATCAGCAAACCTACAAACCTCGAGCATGTAAAATTCAAAAGATACGAAGCGCTCTATTCATTCCGATTCCATTTCGTCCCATAGTGGATTAGACGTATGCTGTGGTACATAGTGAACATCAGGATTTGAGAGGCAGATGACAAGAAAGAGAAAGAAATCGCCATAGAAAAAGCGTAATCCAATCCACCACGGGATGAAACGCCCATTCAAGTGGCCAGCTGCTCCTATCTCTCGGCGACAAATATCTTATCGTTACAACTCCGACGTAACATTCGAGAACTCGCCCTTGTCCAACTTCGTCTTCCAGAAAATAGGGTTCATATCGTCGAAGCCATGATGGACCCAACCTTCCTCCTTGACGTGGTACAAATTGATGAAACCACCCGAGTATGCGTCGCGGTGCATAGCGGCAAGGATACTTCTCCGTCCGAGGTCGAGCGCCTCGGCCTCAGTCAAATCGTAGCGGTACTCGGCGTCGAGAACACCATAGGCGAACGTTTGGCCCGATCCGACGCAGAACAGGTTTCCAGAAAGCCGTGTGCCGTCTGAGTCGATGTAGTAGAGGGCTGGACCTTCTTGAGGGGTCATCTATACACGAAACAAGTGTTAGTGAAAGTTCCTGATATGGATCTCGAGGGAGGATCCAACAATGGAGTCACATACACCTGCCAACATTGTCCCCATGCTAAGACCCATGCCTTTGTAGGCATATACCAGATTGGCGAGGATCTTAGAAGCAGCCGCAACGGTGATACGGCGCTTGTGACGGATTTCTAGTCAAAGTATTAGCATGTACTCGATGACATATCATCAGCTGAGTCCTGTCGACTTGCCGTGAAGTGTGCATTGCTCGCTTAGATATCTCAACCAGTATTGACAATCCTAAATGCACACACCACATCAGCATTGACCGTAGAATAGCCTTCAAACGAACGCCACGGAGGCGAATCTGGCGTCAGCCAGTATATGACCGATCAAAAACTAAACTCACCGCTGCACCTCCAGCCATAGTGCCCAACAACCCAGGCGTCGGAGCATCTGAGGGCTTATCCTCTCCCCGGCTCAATCGCGAGACCGGAATCACCTTCTTCACTGTCTGACTGGCAATCCAACTTCCGGCAGTCGCTCTGGAATCCGTAGCGACGATCTGGTTTCAGCGGCTCACTTGTTAGTCATACCATATGGTGTGTGAGATGCGGTAAGGGCCTGCGTACAATTCCTCCCTGAAATCGAAAAGCAAGAGTTGTCGTTCCGTGAGCGAGTTTGATGGGACAGTTGGGGTTAGAGTGATCGTCGGTCATGGCACGGAGGAAAGCAGAGGACTAGATAGAAGACAGAGAAGCTGATTAGCGGACTGCATCTGCATACTAAAAACAAGTGTAGCGATTGTTGTCCATGTCTCTGGCTCAGGCTAGATATGGAGACAGTTTCCGGACGCGATCAAACTCTTGGAATCAAGTGACATTGCAGACAATGACTCACATTCCCGATGGGAGGAAGATTGAATTTCAAGGTAAGTGGAGGAATGCTCTCTGTGAGATCGCGCTGCTCCTGCTCCGAGTAGAAGTCATTTTGGTGACGTGAGCGGGAGTACTGAGCTACTAATTTGTCCATAGTGGCAATCTGTCTATGACGAAGGAAGCAATAGAAGTGAGGAATGTTAGAATGTTCTGTACAAAGATAAGGGAAGAGAGTCCTGTTGTTGGAAGGAAGATGAAGGGAGAAGGATGAAGATGAAGCAGCTCTGGACAGAGCTTCGACCTGCAGAGCTGGAGGTGATGCGCTCAAAGCTCCAACATCCGCGTCACTGTTGCTGCCTATCACGTGATGACTGTCGCCCAGAGATATTCCTTTCGATCTGCAGAGGATTTATTTCCTTCTCTCTCTCTCTCGGTTACAAGCAATGGACAGTGTCAGATCTTAGCTTTGGAGAACGCATCCACGATTCACAACAAATGACTAAAAACTAATTCGACGAGATGAATATAATGAGACACACAGAAGCGAGACCGACACCCAAATTCGCCCTATCCGACAAGAATATCAAGCGCAAACGCCCTTCCAAAACCCCTTGGCCTAGCACAGCAAGACTGATATGAGTTTCATTCAATTGAGACGATTTGGATCGCAAAAGACTTGATCAAGGAGAAAAACTCAATATGCGACGCGGGAGTCAGCCTCCAAAGCTCCAGAAGCCTGCGCGCTGTTGGTTTCGTCTCCCGACTTGACTGAAGAAGGCTGCTCTTCGGCCGATCGATTGACTTTTCCTGCGGGTGAGCCTTCTACGTTGGTTCCATACTCTGTGGTAACACCATCAGACTCAGGCTCAGGCTCTCCTATAGCGGATGGTCCCGCAGCGGTGGTCCCATCAGCTCTCGGTGCTGCACCGATCGAAATGGGCTCGACAGTTCTTTCCCACGAGCGGAGGTCGGCCTCGGCATCCTCAAGAACCTGGCGTGCCTCTGCAGCATGGTCGTATGACAGCCGCGGATCGCCAGGAACAACAGGTGTATCGTCAAGGAAGTTCAGCAAACGACGCGCGTGGCGGGCAAGAATGATCTGTTTTTCAGCCCGTTCAATGATAGCAGCCGTGTGGATATCGAATGCTTCCTTGAGTTTCGACCGTGTCTGCCGAACAACTTAGCTTGGCTGTGGTGAAGGTAAGTGAACAGATCCACAGACAAGGGTAACAACATACGACGTTGGTCAACTGCGCTTCCGCAACCAAGTTCTGCGCTTCCGCTCTCACCAGCTCCTGCTCCAATGTCACTATCTTTGAGCTAGAGGGCTCCTTATACTTGAGGCGCTGAATCTCGTCGGTGATTTTAGCTCGCTGGTCCCGCGTCGGCTGTACAGAGCCCTCGGTGTTGCGGATCTGTTTCAGAATCGATCTATAATCCTCCAAACTCTGTGCGAAGATATCTTCCTGCTCGCCGATCTCCGCGAGCAACACACCCAGCTTGTCTGAAATATCAGAGACCGCGTCGTCTTCGGTCGAGTCTCCCCAGTCGGATAACTGGGATGCGATGGAGATACGCTCTCGCCCAGCAGTTTCATATGCGCTAATAGCAGAGTTCTCAGCCTTGACGAGTTTGCCCAATTTCCGACTGAGCTCGGGCTGCTGCAGGCCTCGGAACGTGGCCATGCTGAATCGATGTCGGCCAGGGCCCGATTCTCTCCTGCTGGATCTGATGGACAGGGTTCGGTTCCTGCAAGGTGGGGTTTTATGGCTTGTCAGTCACTAACCCCGGATATGAGAAGCAGAAAATGGTCGTCAGAATTGCGTACATGGTTACAACTGATGACGATTGGTTGTTTTACAGTGCGGCTGATACTGAGATGCAGTTGAATGAAGCTGTTTTAAAGATATCCAGAAAAGCGAGACTTGACCAAACGTTTTATTGAGAGCGAGACTCGGGAATAGACGAGAAGGTAGATCAAAGGTTAGTAAGTTCTCTCTTCGTCAACGCAGGACTGCGCTTTCCTCGGGAGTTGCGCAATCAGATTAAAATCAGGTCGCCGTTGCTGTTGCCTGCAATCAACCTAGGAATCAAATAGACAATATTGTAGAATTTCTGTCTCTTCCTTATGGGACGGTGTTCTTCAACTAACGACATGAGGGGGACGAAGACGTCTCCTTTTTTTGAGCTTAAGGAGAGCTTCGATGCTCATTGACGTCATGCGGGATAGGCGGAACTCTCGAGGGATCAAGAGTGCAACCCAACGCTGGACCACTGACACAGTTGATATTATTTGCTGCCCAAGTATCGTGCTCTTGTATGTCATGCTGTCTGTTTGCTTTCATGGTTGCCGATCATTTCCGGAGGAACTAATTGCCTTGTGACTCTACTGTACAAGTAGTCAGTCCTATTGGTGCTTTTTACAAGCATCTACGCGAGTATAGACCTGTGCACTTCTGAAGATATAGATATGCATTTAGGTCTCTATCAGATCAGATGATAAAGTCAGATTATTCTTGAGCTGATGTCATTTCTCTCGAGAGCTGAATAGTTTTCGAGTAAAGCCTTCTGTAAGCTGAACGTAAAGGCCTCCCTCCCGAATTCAGATCAAGTGCATGCATACCCTAAGTGCATGAACATGTATATAGGAATTTCAAACCGAGTAAAGATAAGGCTGTCACAAAAGAAAAAACAATTCCAGTAAAAGTGATCCTCGACTATAAATGACAAAGAAACATCTATCTATAACTGACAACTCCCAACAACGCCAGAGACCAACTTCACATGATGCACGATATCTGAATCACCATATAAACCAATAGCTAGCCAGTCTTATTTGATTGTCCTGGTTTCAACAATCCGTATCTCAGTATCATCCTGCCAAATCCTTGATAGCTTCCGACTTCCCTCCCGCTCATCAACATCTATATACTCCACATATGGTCTAACCGGTTCATAGTTCGTCGAAGACAAACGATCGCGGAAGAAGCCCCTGCGGTCGACTGGGATCAGATTATGCGAGTGAGTCCGCGTCCGCGTCCGCATGGTGATGGTATAAGAAGAATCCGAATCTTTCTGGGACTTTGAATGCGAATCTGAACGAGGCGAGCCGTGAGAAGGATTGGCTTCTCGTGGGGAGCGTATCACAGTGCTAATGCCACTGCTGCTGCTGCTGCTGCTATCGCTGGAACTGCTCCTACTGTGCTGAAGACGATGATGAGGATGATTATGCGGAACTGGCCAACTTGCGCGGATGATCCGTGGTGGACGATATTCCACGACGCGGACGCAGGGGATCTCTTCGTCGATTTCCACTTCGATAAGGCACATAGTGCATCCCTTTGGCGTTTCTCACCAATCTTTCTGGTCAGAGGTTGTTGGCGATTGGAATGATATCGGCATTCGGGTGTCGGTGTGGTCTATGGGAAGGATATGTAGGCGCCTAAGCCAGATTCACCATGGTAAACGCAGATATGGTTAATTGAAACGCGAGCTGAATCTGACGTGACATGCTCAACAGATGCTGCTGGTCGAGAGAGCCAGAGCTAATGCGTAACTAATTATGATCTATGTCGAAAACGATCGTGTTGTATGGGCCCTTCGATGTGCTGTCGGTTTATGCCGAGTAGATAAAAGCAGACTGGAAGACAAGCATGATAGGAAGGATAAACCAGAAACTGCCGACTCTATCATCAATATCGTCATTGTTGTTTTCCCTTGCCATGTTCGGTCATGCGGGAGAATCATTACTACTTGGTCACCTGGTTTTGTATACCAACCTAGGACATCATGTGCCACACAACAGTAGTATTCTTGATCAAAAGACTTGACAGGCAGCCATAATGGTTTCGGTGGCTCAGGCAGTGAATGAGGATTCCGCAAGTGACGCTCTTCAGTAAAAGGAGAACGTGCAAAGGGCACGCGTGGATTTCTACCTCGGTAGGTATAAGCGAGTTCACTTCTGGAACTGATGGTCAGTCAGCAGATGGTCATCATGCATGGCAGATAATTAGACCTTCTATTCAAGACTATTCTTGATTTTAACATATAATAGACCCTGATAGTACCAGGCCACGAAAACACGCAATACCTGTTTCCCTTTGTTTTACACAAATCCCAGAAGACAGCTGAAAATGGCAAAGCAAACCAAGCGCAGCGCCCAAAACTCGTACAGACCACAACACCCGTGACCCAGAGCAGGTATACATGTCCCGCATTCAACAAAACTCTGAGAATCACCGGGCTCTACGACATCTCATCCGCATCATGGTGGTGAGTGTGCTCGTTATCCGACGCGTGGAAGGCGTCTCCGAACGCCGAATTTTCCAAATCAGGCAAATCTAAGCCATCGTTCTGTTCACTGTATGCAGCGAGAGCATCTCCTGCTGAATCCATGTTGGTGAAGTCGAAATTGCCGTTATCCAGGCCAGTGTCTCCTGCACCTCCAGTATTGCCTGGAGTCAAGCCTTGTATTCCGCTTCCTGGAGTTCCGACTGCCCCAGCGCCATCACCACTGGTCTTTCCAGCTGCGCCCTCCTTGGTTTCGTCGTTGACCATTACCCAGTCGCCGGTCTCTCCGGCAGCATTCGCTGGCTGGTCCTCACCCATTTCCACGTCAACATCGACGCCAGGAACATGCACAGCATCTGTGGAATTCGTGTGTGATGGTGCGCGAGACACATTTGCTGCAGGAGCGGTCGAGCCTGCATGTGCTGCTGGGGTTTGGTTTGTTGCAGAGCTTTCCTGTGCGGGAGTAGCCGTTTGTGGAGATCCAAATTGATCGAGAAAATGGCTATCCGTCTGGCCCATAGCGATATCGCCATCCTCAAAGCCTTCTTCTCCTTCCTTCCTCTCTGGCTCAATCCTTTCAAGCAACCCCCCCTTTTGAACACATGAAATCTTGGGCTCAGGTACGATCTGTTTCTTACACGCCGTCTCTACCTCTCTGACGATGTCGTCGACCTTGTATTTGGCCTTTTGTTCGACAAACTCAACATGAGGGCTGCCATCTTCTCCAACGACTTCAGTGCGGCCCTCCAATCTCCAGATCTCCGAACCAGTATCAGCAGGATCGGTCGCGGCCTCACGGAGGCGCAGTTCGGCGTCTTTGAGAAACGATGAGCGGCTGAACTTCTCCATTCTCCGGGCATGACGCTTCTTAAGTTTCTCGATTTGGGCCGTGATGTCGGCCACTTTCTTGGCGACACGGTCCGCAAACTCCTCGGCCTTGGCTGGCTCCATCTTTGCAACTGGCGATAAGTCGCTGGCATCTTTCGAATCGGCTCCTGCTGACGGCCCAGAAGGTGCATCGAAAAAGCCCGCGGTGAGGGACTCCAGCTCTCCTTTGCGCCCTAAGCCCAGGGAAACCGGTGTAATCTGGCTGATAGCGTAGGGCGAAGCAAAGATCTCTTCCATCCATTCATGGTGTTGCTGATATCTCATTTTGCTGATTTCCCGAGGGGTAAGGAGGTCCATCATGTCGCCTGTAGAGACACCCTCATCCTCGACGGCGAAATCAGCAGTCGCGGCATTGATGGCCGCGGTCGAAGCACGATGTCCTCGCGGCACTTTGGCTTGGGTTGCAACTGCTGGACCTGCGACTCCCGGAACCTGCTGTGGTGGGTAAAATGGGCCAGGCTGACGGCCAGCCATCGGATGGGCGTAGGCCGCTGCAGGTTGCACGAAACCCTGCGGTCCCATCTGCGGCGGGAAAGTGATGGTCGGCCAGTTGTTTCGATCATGCAGCATGAAGTCCTTCCTCGCGAGTTGGCCTTGACTCTGTAGGAAGCGTCGTTGCGCCAGCATACTTTGAGTCTGAGGCAAGATGGGGATTCGATTTGCGGGGATATGATCGGTTTGCGGAGCTCTCGAGTAGTGAACGATCCACAGCGATGGGTCTGGCGGGGGGAGACCCTGGTTGGGGACTTTGGGAGGCAGAAGACGGTAGCGCCTGCGACTGTGAACAGCTACCGTCTCGTTCGGTGGATGATAACCGCTGCGGTGAAGCCACATCTCGACGGTCTGCGTAGTGTCAATTAGATGCCCCTGTGCGGCAGTCATGACGGCTCAACATACATATCCGCGAGCTTCGAACGTGAAAGCCTGCTCCACGTCGGCCCAAACGTAGCCATCGCTCGCAAAATTTGTTCCCAAATGGTTCAATGGCTGCCAAGTCAGCATAACTGTCCCGTCCGCTGGTCCATCCAGGAAGGTCCAATGCATCGGTTGCAATTCGCGGACGATCTTCGGCGCGGACACAAGGTAGTCAACGACAGTATCTGTAGGCAGCATATGCATTGTCGGGTAGCGATTCCGCGACACCAGGTGCATGTGCGGCAGCTTGAATGAAAGAATCACAATTAGCTTGAATGGCACATAAAGAGGCACAAGATCGTCCATGAGCGTCGACTTACCAACTGCCCTGGTATACGGCTGGCCGGGTCGTCCATCTTTAGTACAATCCGATATCTTCGCACAAATAGTTCGTCAACAGGATCGCAAGATGTTATAGTCGCTTAGAGATCAAGAACATGCAGTGCATCACACCGCGCTGGGATGGATTGGAAGAATGGAGATTCAAGTTGTTCAGCTTTCTTAACAGACGCGACGCGGATTTTTGAGGTTCAGCCTTTGAGACCCGCCCAGTTGATGTTCTTCGGTAGTCCATTGAGTTCACTGACGCAGTGGAGGCCTGAGGGCCTGAGGCACCATTCTCGTAGAACAACCATGTTTATTCAACAGTAACACCGCCAACAAATCGTCATCATAGACCTCGGGAGTATTATCTTTAGGTACAGAGTACGCGTGCTACATCCGTATTCTAGGAAAGCTACGATCTGGTTGCACCACCAACTGAGTCTGAACGCTTACAAAATTGACAAGTGGAGGAGTTCCCTGAGTCAATTCCTTCCTCTCTCTCATGCATGAAGCCAACAATAACACTGGATGAAGAAAGTGATCGATCTCAAGCTCACCTTCTGTTCATCTTCTCGGTCAACATCATGCTGGATAAAACCTCTCGCCCCCACTTGAGATGTCTGTTGTGATAATATATCTGTCATCAGTGGAACAAATGGGCCATGGCTCCTGCCTCCATGGCCCAGCATGGGTCGAGCCATCTCGCCATGACTCAGCTTGAAAGTGATTGACGTGGTCCGTGGATGATGTCGCACGTAAATTGGATAGATCCTGGGCAATTACCAGCCAGCTAGAAATGACCCGATCCATTTGACTTCAATCTGCGAAAAGCTTAGCACACAGGAGCCACACTGCTTGATCGTATCACCCTTTCATTATGATCATTCGAGCCAGCAGTTGTTCGTACACAGTCCCTCAAATCCTTTCTGTGGATAGTTGCACAAAATCCTAGAAATCTGCAGTCACGATTGGCAGGACTTGTTTGCAAGAAGGGATGTTCTATACGGGGCGCTTTGAGTTTCTTGTTTTCTGCTAACTCCGCATTTCTCTTAATTTGTCGACGTCAACTCCACGTACGAAACCAAATAAGAAGGGATCACCGCTGCTCTCTGACTCTGCAACCCCCGCAACTCCAGCAATGGTTCCATCGGCACAATTCCGTCCCCTCGCTGTCCACTGCCCACTGGTTCACTCCAAGCTGCAGGCTTCAGCAGGCTTCAGCATTGGACTGGCCAGCCTGAAACTGCAACATGCCGTGCAGATCCTTCGATGGCTCTGTTTGTCCAGTGGTGGCATGCCCCAGAAATTCGATGAACTCCAGTATATAATTACCCCGGGTTCCACCATGCCCACGTCGCTGCCAGTGTTCGACAACTTCCCTCTTCCCCCCCGCGTTCGTGGCCACTCTTCGATTGCTCTGAAAGCTATGGGATTTCTTGGGAAGAACGAGACGGCCCCTGCGCCTGATGATATCATTGAAGGGGCTCCAGTGGCCGATACCGAGAAACAAATACCGTTACACGGTGAAACTACCGAAACGGCGCTGCCACCGTCGTCTCTCGCGGTTTCTGCCATAGATCCTGCGATAGAAGCTCGAGTGGTGAGGAAATTGGATCTCAGAGTCCCGACTTTGCTTGCGTTCTTGTGTAGGATCTCCGTTTTATGTTACGAGCTTCTATGAGATTTGTACTAAGGCTGCCTGACAGATTTGCTCGCTTTCCTGGACAGGAGCAATATCGGGTTTGTCGCCAATTCTGTTGGTTTTTCTGGACGCGACCAACATGCTGATGCCTCGCTAGAAATGCTAAGATTGCCGGCATGTCAGATGATCTCCATCTGGTGGGAAACCGCTACGCATGGCTCTTGACCATCTTCTACATCTCCTACGCCGTTTTCGAGTTTCAAGCGTTGATGTGGAAAGTGTTGGCTCCGCATCAGTGGTGTACTATCGCAGTATTCGGCTGGTAAGGCTATCCTGTCTTGCTCGAGCCATATCGTTCTGGATTCTGACTGCTTCCAGGGGAGTCGTTGCGACATGTCAAACTGCGGTCCAAAGCTGGCAAGGTCTAATGGCGCTCCGGTTTTTGCTAGGTAAGGCGATAGAATAGCATGAATAATGGCGGAACGGGGCTTCTAGCCTTGGTGCCCGCCTTGTGATACACCCAGTGGCGTCTTGAAAGTCCGTGTATACTGATCCCGCAAACAGGAGTTTTCGAAGCTGGCTTCGGCCCGGGTGTGCCGTATCTTCTTTCATTCTTCTATCGTCGCAATGAGCTTGGTTTGCGCTGCGGTCTATTCTTAGCTGCAGCGCCTCTCGCAAACACTTTTGCAGGTGCTCTCGCCTACGGCATCACCTCTGGGCACTCTAAATTGGCCAATTGGCGGTTATTGTTCCTGGTTGAGGGTCTACCAACGATTTTGGCGGCCGCTTTGGCATGGTTTTACTTGCCCGACAACCCGGTGTCTGCAAAGTTCTTGACAGAAGAGGAAAAGGAAGTGGCCAAAGCTAGAGCTCTTCGACAGACTGGAGAGACGGAAAGAGTGAAAGGGATTGTCTGGAAGGACATTGGCCTGACTTTACTCGACCTCAAGGCGTGGTTCACCGCGGTACGTCCTCAAAAAAGATATATCAAGCAATCGCAGCAGCAACTGATAGTATTTTTAGCTTATGTATTTCAGCTGCAATGTCAGCTTTTCTTCTCTTCCCGTCTTTCTTCCCACTATCATCAATGATATGGGCTTCACTGCCATCAACGCTCAGGGACTTACGGCACCGCCGTATTTTGTTTCCTTCTTCGTCACGATCTTGACGACGTATGTTGCTGATCGACTTCAGCAGCGTGGCTTGATGATTGCGTTTCTATCATTTATGGGAGCCGTCGGATATGTCCTCCTCGCAACCTGCACTTCAGTTGGAGTCCGGTATTTTGGCGTGTTTCTCGCAGCCAGCGGAGTATTTCCTTCCATCGCCAATATTCTTCCTTGGGTTTTGAGTATGTATCTCAGTGCGAAAGAACACATAGCAAGCAGAGTTGTACTGACGTTCTACGTGTAGATAATCAAGGCTCTGACACTCGACGAGGCATGAGCATTGTGCTCCTTAATCTGATCGGGCAATGCGGCCCATTTCTGGGAACCAACGTGTTTCCAGACAAAGATAGGCCTCGCTACGTTAAAGGGCAAGCTATCTGCGCTGCCTTCATGTTTTTCGTAACCCTTCTTACGCTGGGTCTACGGTTGCTTCTCAGCTGGGAGAACAGGCGTCTTGATAAGAGATATGGCACGGCGTCGGAGAGGAGTGCTCAAGGAGAAAAGGAAAACCAACCAGCTGGGGAGGAGAACTACGGCGCGAATTTCAGATTCGTTCTATAGGTTTTCTTTGGAGATTAGGTGGTCTTGAATGGAATGATCTGCACAGAAAGTGGAGATTACGAGTGCGAGAGTCTAACCCATGAGGCAGGATTATAGCTATTAAGAGTTTTGCTTTGCTTAGAATATGAACGAGATTTCTGAATTACATCACCTGGAGGATTTGATTGCTTCCCGCTTTCCTTCTATGAAATTTTTTTGCTGGAGTATGCATGCTCATTATACTCGTAAGTACCGGTCTTGGAATCAAGGAAAACAGAAGCCTTCTAGACTTTGCTGTGACGATTATCTCTGCGGGGCACCAGCTGCAAGGCTTGACTACCACAGACCAACATTTGACCTCTCCGTATCATAGGACGAGATATATTTGACCTTCAGTGCAACTCATTCGTACTATTATGACTTGGGTTGTATAGCTGCCTCTTCTCAATACCAGCGCCGAGATGGCTGCAGTAGAGAAGAACGTCAACCTGTGTGGGGTTGTTGATATGGGAAGGTGAGCAATACATGGCTAAATACCAAGCAATTTCTTCACATCATATCTTTGCCAGTCTTGGAGATTTTTGATACTATCTCTATTGTCACGAGTCTTATATCAAGCTGACTGTACAGATCAGTAATGGGATCCGTTTCTCCATATCTGACATCTCCCCACCCACAGCTCGAATCATGCCCATAATCTTCCAAGACAGGGCAGGGATCTCACTCTATGATGCACAATTCTCCAATGCAGACGGGACACGGCGCCCGATCCCCGCAGATATTATTCAACAAGTCATCGCCAGATTAGTTCACTTCAAAACGACCTGCGAAGACTTCGGGGTGCCTGATGAGAATATCCATGTCCTAGCTACAGAAGCGACCAGAACAGCACCTAATTCAGCGGAATTCCGAGCTCGTATCAAGAATGCAACGGGCTGGGAAGTGCGCATGCTGTCAAAGGAGGACGAGGGGCGTATCGGCGCGCTAGGCGTCGCCAGCAGTTCCACCTCCATTGCGGGCCTCGCGATGGACTTGGGAGGTGGCAGCACGCAGATCACTTGGGTGATTGAGATGGACGGGGTCGTGAGCATTAGTCCCAAGGGCTCGTTTAGTTTCCCCTACGGGGCTGCAGCCCTGAGCAGACGATTGGAGCAGGCACGCGAGAATGGTTCACATGCAGAGAAGGAGCTGAAGGAAGAAATGATGACGGACTTCCAGAATGCGTATCAGCAGCTCGAGGTGCCGTCTAGTTTACTCGAGGCAGCAGAGACTCGCGGCGGATTTGACTTGTACCTCTGTGGCGGCGGGTTCAGAGGCTGGGGATATCTACTCATGAGCCAGTCGAGGATCCAACCATATCCGATCCCTACGATCAATGGCTACAGAGCGACGAGGGAAGATTTCCACAACACGATCTCCGTATTGGATGCGGTTTCCGATCCTAATACCAGGATCTTTGGAGTGTCAAAGCGACGCGCATCACAGGTCCCCGCGGTGGCCTTTTTGGTGAACGTCATTGCGGAGGCTTTACCGGTCATCAAGAACATTCAGTTCTGCCAGGGAGGTGTCCGCGAAGGGTTTCTTTTCGACAGACTTCCCGCTGAAGCTCGCATGCAAGACCCTCTTTTGGCAGCTACATCACTCTACGCTCCACCATCAAGGGACGCGATCAGGGATCTGCTTCTGTCTGCTCTACCGGAGACCTCGTCTTTCGTACAGTCTATCCGGCCACCGACTTCGTTCACCTTACCTCTGATTACGGCGCTTGCTAACCTCCTTTTCACGCATTCCAATGTGCCTCGAGAATCCCGTGCGGCCGCCGCGCTTCACAGCACTACCACCGGAATCCTTGCATCTGTCAACAATCTCTCTCACGCCGACCGTGCCATCTTGGCCCTTGTTCTTTCCGAGCGATGGTCTGGTGATGTCAGTCCAGCAGACCAATTGCTGAGAGACCGATTTCGCCTAGTCATCTCTGCTCAGGAAGCATGGTGGTGTCAGTATCTGGGCAGAGTCGCGGCATTGATCGGTGACGTCTATCCTTCAGGCAGAATCCCCGAGAGGGATTGGCGGATCAGGATAGAGACACGGTGGGACAATATCCTGAAAAAGAAAGGGAGAAGTGATATGCTCTGTGTGAAGGTTACGTTGAATGACGAGGCTTCAGCAGCAGTCCTACGTGACTCACTGCAAGAGACTGCAGAATGGATTGAGAAGATCGGAAAGAAGAAGAACTGGGTCAAGGCAGCCGACCGCTTTGGTGTTGACGCAGGAACGAAGAATGATTATGGAGTTCGAGTGGGAGTTAGTGTCGTAGGCATCTCTGGCTGATTGTGGTGTGCTGCGGGATACTAGTATTGTACAGTAAATCAAGTTAAATGCTTCTCGCATTTAAACAATGGTATCATGCCGTGTTTATGTTTTTTACATCAGGGACGAGGCCAATGGCAAGATTTGAATGATGATATAGGATAATGAGACCTTCCCCTGATGGAGTCCAGGTACATTGACGCCGAGGACATCCGTACTACAGCTCAGAACTAGTTCAATGCTGGGTGAACTTCTGTAGGCATTTGCTATACACATTGGATCCATGGAAATAAAGATCAAGAGTATATATATACTCGTGGGACGTGTATCTGTCAGAATTACCTCAACCTCGAAAGCGTTAATTCTCGTCGAGCTCGGTTACTGTTCAGGCTCACCGGGGGCTTCATCATTACGATTCGTCACTGGAGCTGCGGGTATTTCCGGATGAACAGGTCCTGTGCTGGTTGTATACTCTGCATCTTCAACAGAAGAGACTGTTTATTTGTCCGTCTGGATCGATCGACAGCTGCTAGTCTTGCGTAATGGATTTCTGACGTATATAAACACTCTCTGCCCCTCACACCTCGACTCTTCTTTTTCCTACTCTTTTATCCAACAACGCACTCGATTCTACGCCCTCATCGTCTGCAATCGAACTTTATCAGAGCTGTATTGTCGCTCCTTTCTATTACATGATAGGAAGCAATTGGCCCACATACTGACATTTCCTACAGAATACACAACTCCATACACATACAATGTAACTCAACACCTTGCTGGCCCCTCGGGTCCTGTTTAACGATGGAAGCCATGGATACGCTTTTGGCTGGGCTTATCGACTTATGATCAAGGTATCTCAGGTAAAGTCTGGGCATGGGCCGGTGTTCGTTCTCATCCATCTGGCACTTGATGGTGATGAGCCATCTCTCTCTTGCACCATGTCTAGACACGGATTATCTTTCGCACGTCAAACTTCGGAAAGGATCCGCTCTGGTTGGCACAAGAGAGGAGATGAGTGACTCACTTGCCATTTGGCTCTGAGTTCGTTCTGAGATTATACGGTCAAAACTTGATCTGGATAATACCAGCGAAAGGATCATGCCTTCCCTCATTCTTATTCCCCAGTAGATGGAACGGCTAACAATAAACAGTTAACTGCCTTGATCTAAACTTGATCTCAACACCCTCATCATGTCTCCACCAGTTGCTATCTATGAGCCTGCTGTGGCCCCCAACACCGCACTTAAGGGCAAGGTTGTGGCCCCTGAGACTGCCTCCCCCTCTGCCAAGGGCGAGGCTTCTCAGACAGAGCTCTTGGATCGCTTTGGCGGCAAGTGGGATGAGTTCAAGTTTGCGCCGATCCGCGAGAGTCAGGTCTCGCGCGCCATGACCAGACGCTACTTCCAGGACCTGGACAAGTACGCGGAAAGCGATATTGTCATTATCGGTGCCGGATCTTGTGGTCTGAGCACTGCTTACGTGCTGGCGAAAGCGCGCCCGGATCTGAAAATTGCCATTATTGAGGCTTCTGTCTCCCCTGGTCAGTAGTGGCCTACGCCAGAAGTGAGAACTCCCACACGTAAAAATACTGACTTGGGGAACCGTAACAAAATAGGCGGCGGTGCTTGGTTGGGCGGCCAGCTCTTCTCAGCCATGGTCCTGCGCAGGCCCGCCGATGCCTTCCTGAACGACCTCGGCGTCCCCTACGAAGAGGACCCCGCGAACCCCAACTTCGTGGTCGTCAAGCACGCTGCGCTGTTCACCTCCACGCTGTTGTCGAAGGTGCTGTCCTTCCCCAACGTGAAGCTCTTCAACGCAACCTGCGTCGAAGACCTGGTCACCCGCCCGTCGGAGACCGGTAACCCGCAGGAAACCCGCATTGCCGGTGTCGTCGTGAACTGGACACTGGTCACCCTTCACCACGATGACCATTCCTGCATGGACCCCAACACCATCAACGCCCCACTCGTGATCAGCACCACGGGTCATGATGGTCCCTTCGGCGCCTTCTGCGCCAAGCGCCTCGTCTCGATGGCCAGCATCGATAAGCTCGGCGGCATGCGCGGCTTGGACATGAACTCTGCCGAGGACGCGATTGTCAAGAACACCCGTGAGGTCACCAAGGGCCTCATCATCGGCGGTATGGAGTTGTCGGAGATTGACGGTTTCAACCGCATGGGACCTACTTTCGGTGCCATGGTGCTCAGCGGCGTGAAGGCTGCCGAGGAAGCTCTCCGTGTGTTCGATCAGCGCAAGCGTGAGTGTGCTGAGTAGATGCCGGACTCAGATCGAAAATCACAGTTCCTTGATGGAAGAGCATCTTCTACAAGTTAAGAACGTCTGTCCGTTCTGACGATGTATTGATTCTGTGACGTTTACTCGTGTCTACCTGCCTCTCGTTTATGGCACGAACGCGGTATTAGTTAAAAGGTCGCTGAGATATTGAGATAAATGAAATCCGAAAGGAACGACCCTCGTTTTGAAACCCATACTGTCCCACGTGTATGAACTGAAGCTTGCGAATTCGAGCACGCAGCAGAACTCCCTCTCTCATGAAGGACGAACGCCGTATCAATAGTGTGTATTCTTACGGGCTCAATTAATATATACGTTGACATTATGTATACAAGATCTTTTTTTAAGTGTACGCGAGACGTAGTGATAAAAGATGTAACGCCAGGTCCATCTCATCCACTACTCAGTGAGTCTGCGCTTCCTCAGCAATCTTCTTCGCGTTCCTCACCTCCCATTCGAACTCCTTGAGTGCTCGCAACTCACTCGAGACGAAAAAACCCCCAATCAACCCGTCCAGAACGCCGGCTGCAAAGCTCAAAGTGCTAACAAAACAGAGAATGAACGCAACATATGTCACGTCACCCGTCCACCACACCCCCACGAAACACCCAATCGACACAAAGACCGAAGTGAGGAAATGCGCAAGCCGCCAGCGGCGCTGGGATCGCTCTCGACGGACGTACTTGTGGATCATGGCGATGATGCTGTCGTATGTTTCGGGAGTGAGGGCTGTACTTGGTGCTAGTGACTGATGCTGGGACTTTGCGAATTCACCATGGCCGTTCAAATCGGCGCTTTGTTGTTGTGCTGTATCCGTATTGTCCACGGATTTCGGCGCGGTCTCAGCACTGCGCGTAATCACCGCCTCGATGGCGAAATGGTCGCTCAGGGAGCATCGCAGGGTAGGATGCCGCTGCGTCATGGCGACGCGTGCAGACTCGACCTTCCACTTGGCCGGCGGAAACGCAGGCGGGTACCCTCCGTCTCCGATGAAGATGTAGTCCAGTCTTTTGGCGTGGGGATCCGCCGCATCCTTGTCGACGACTATATCTTCGCCTTTTTCCAACCGTTTCCGCTGCTCCTTCGGCCAGCGCCAGGTATTAAACGCCCCATCACATGTAGCTCCGTTCTCGACAAGATTATACTCCGCCGTCGGGATAGGTCGATTCCGCTTCTTCTCCACGTCATCTATAGCCGCGCCGACAGACGAGTCCGGATGTAGCGTCTTCCACACGTCCCTGACGGGACTATGCGCCGTAATCAACTGATGCGCAAACGACGAGGGGATCATATTGAAATCTCCCAAGCCGATAACGAGATGGCCCCTCTCCGCCGCGCCGCGCATCAGCTTCGCGATCTCCCACGCCTGCGCCGTCCGATGACAGAGATACGAATCGTGCGGTTCCCGCTCATACGGGGCATGGAGATGCGTGCAAAACACCTCCGCGACGTCTTCCACTCCGGGTCCAAACCGGACTCGTGCGCAGGCGACGCCCTTCCCGACGAACCAGTCACCCCGGAAAAAAGCGGTTGGGCGTCCGTTCAGCGGGTATGCGTACATGCTGCTTTCCTCGATGGGCCATTTCGAGAGGATGGCTAGACCCGCGCCGAAGATGCCTCCAAAGTAGAATTTTCCGTAGGGGAGGATGTGCTTCGTCTGGTGCCGGATACTTTCGTAGTCTTGCTGGGTCCAGCATTCTTGGAGACCGACGATCTCTGGTGGGGTGTCGGAGATGGCGAGTTGGCGGCCGATTTCTGAGAGTCGCTCGTGGCGGTATTTGGAGATGAATTTGAGACCCCAGCAGTTGAGGGTGAGGATGCGGATGCGGTTTATTGGCAGTAGTGGTGGTGACGGTGGGGAATTATCGGACGTGACAGCGGTAGCCATTGTGAGGTGTATCTGAGTTTCGATGTGACTAGGCCATATATGATAATTTCAGTCGACTGGTACTTCGATGGAATGAATTGTCACATCCACCCTGACCGTGATAAGAAACGCAGTATGGATGGGATTCCTCCGCCTGTAGACCTCGTACTACAGAGGACTTGCTGTAATTATCAACAATGAAATCATTTAGGCTCTCACCGCCCTGCAATTGACACACTTCGATTGGGCATCGCGGATTCTGCCGCTCAGCGCGTCAATTTCCTGGTCCGAATGGGATGAAATTGGAAAACTGGCTCTGCTCGTGTTCATGTCCAGGTTGCCCAGGGAGGAGGCCAGAGCAACGGAGAATTCACATCAACACAAACAAATCTTCGGAGTCGTCATTATGGAAAATTCTGAACGTCGCTCCAAGCGTCGCCGCCTCGACCATGGCTATAACCATAGCAACACGACCGTCGACTCGCCCATGGACTCGTCCTCCGACGAGCTGGCCGCAGGCTCCGATCACGACGAGGCAGAGCGACGCAGAGCCAGCTGGACCGTGCAAAAGAAGGCCTACACTTCCAAACGACCCTACACACGTCCATCACAACTAAGCGAGTCCGAAAGCCCTGACGAACTGGCTGTCGATGCGGACGTCTACTGGCGACGCAGCACACGCGACCCCCCGCGGAGACGGAGTCGGAGCCGCCGTAGCAGTCGCAGTTCGTCACGCGACAGTCGTCGCTCCGACATGAGCGTCGCCCAGGGCCTGGAGTCGCAGGAGCGCGACGACGACGATGTCGACGAAGGCGAGAATTCTGCTGATGTAGAAGCTACTCATGATCGTATCGAACGCACACCAACTCCCGCCCCTCCGCCGCCTCCACCGAAGCCGGAGCGGTTGAATTATAGGGAGAAATTCCTTCTAAGAGGCCATTTGCGCGGGGTGTCTGCTGTGCAGTTTTCGCCAGATGGGTCGATGATTGCGAGTGGTGGTATGCAAGGTCCTTTTGTCGCTGTCTCGTTCATAATTCAGGCATCTGACCCTTGTTGCTTCATTGCAGGTGCCGACGGGGCTGTGAAGGTCTGGGACACTCGGACTGGAAAGCTTATCCACACGTTCGAAGGCCATCTTGCTGGTATTTCAACCATCGCCTGGAGTCCAGATGGCGCGACAATTGCCTCTGGCTCCGACGACAAGTCAATTCGGCTGTGGAACGTGTTGACAGTGAGTTTCCGCCTGATCCTTCGCAGGAAGCTCTTTTGCGATTAACCATTTTTGTTCAATGGAACAGGGCAAAGCGCATCCTGTGCCATTCGTCGGTCATCACAACTACGTCTATCAAATTGCCTTCTCGCCAAAGGGCAACATGCTGGTCAGTGGCTCCTATGACGAGGCGGTATTTCTCTGGGACGTACGATCGGCTCGCGTGATGCGATCTCTTCCTGCCCATTCGGACCCAGTAGCAGGGGTCGACGTCGTTCGCGATGGCACTCTCATCGTCTCGTGCGCATTAGACGGACTCATTCGCATCTGGGACACGATGACGGGTCAATGTTTGCGCACATTGGTTCACGAAGATAATCCACCCGTGACCGCGGTGAAATTCTCGCCCAACGGCAAGTTCGTTCTCGCGTGGACGCTGGACGACTGCGTGCGGTTGTGGAATTACGTCGAAGGGCGCTGTGTCAAGACATATCAGGGGCATACGAATCGGAAATACAGCATTTCGGGCGGGTTTGGCATCTACGGTGCTCCAGGCGGTCAACCGGATGCTTTCGCTGTCAGCGGAAGCGAGGATGGCACGGTTCTCTGCTGGGATGTTGTGAGTAAGAAGGTTCTACAGAGGATTGAAGGCCATACGGACGTTGTTCTCGGTGTCGATACGTGCTCGTTTGAGGGCAGACGCCTTATGGTCAGTTGTGGGCTCGACCGGACGATTCGAGTCTGGGAAGAGGCCGAAGAAGCGGACCCTGCTCCTACGTCTGGGCCTGAAGAACCTGCTCGGACGGATCCTACACCACCGACGAACCAGGCGACTGAGGGAAATACCCCGTCTAATGACGCTTCCAATAATAATAGCAACAACATGTCCGAGTCCGACTCCGCAAGGCAGACGAATCATGACACAGTTCCTTCTGGTGATGAAATTATGGAATGATCTTCCCCGGCTCTTTCTCCCATTGTCTTTCAGAATCGCATGGGTCTGGAAGATTGATGATTGCTCTTCTGTTATATCAATCGAGCTGATTCGAGATTCCTCCTGGGACCAATGATACCCATAACGATTTGAAGCCATCTGATGTACTTATATTCGCCTTATCATGTGGTTGCATCCAGAGCATAGTGGATACGGAGCATTTGCAAGCACGGTGGAGTTTATTTAGGCGTTTTGCAAGGATATCTGAATTTCCCTGTTCAATATGCATATTGCTAAATGCAAATCTCATTACTGCACTGACTGTTGTGCTTGCTCATGAGTACTAATGGAATTACTTTAAATATTGCTTGAAAATATCCACAGCTTACCGGTACTACTTATCTTGTGTGTTTGACTTACCAAGTGTATCTGTTTCCAGCTGGGATAGATTGGAGCGCTTGCTCTTATTTTATAGAAATCTCAGCATTGTTCTGCTACCATATATTCCTGGTTCCTTATTTTCTATTTGCTCCACAGATGAGCTGCTTCCTGATTGCAACCCGTCTGTGAATATATATATATATGGAACCTTGAATCATCCTTGACCAGAGCATGACGGTATAGATAAGCCCTTACCAGTGACTGTATCAATATCAAGTCTCGATTTTTACATAGGATTGATATCATAACTAAAAACATATCCACCAGAGATAGCTATATGCACTTGAAACAGGCTACTGAAGCAATCTCACATAGTCATCAGATGGGAAAGCAACACTTCAACAAATCCTTCAAAGTAAAGTCATCCACTTCCTGAGATATGAGAGTTCTTATTGCAACTAATCAATCTAGAGCTCACTATAATGACTCACTGCATAATAATTAATACAAGCCGTTTGAAGAAAGTCCCTCGATTTGTAAACCTGGTATCAAACAGTTGATCTAGTTATTGAACTATATACTACACTGGTGTAGAATATCGACGGTATCAAAGCCATACAACAGACTGTATCTGTGCCATTCCCTAGGCGCACTGAAAACCCCGTAACTTGACGGACTTGTGGCAAGGTCGAACAGAAAGGCACAAGACCTCAATCAGTCCGAGTTTATGTGGCATGCGAGATGCTCCATAGGACGACTGGCCTTTGGTCAATTCTCCCTCTTAAGGAGCAATAGCATCCTCCTCTAACATTGCCTCGAAACCGATGTCTATCAACCGAAAATCCCGATAGGTCTATGCACAAGAACGATAAATGCCAAAACGCCACCGGCAACAGTGCTCGGGCAAATCCCCGAGGAATCGCAGGTAGACAACTTGGAACATAGAGGTTCTCCTTCCAGTTCAGCCACCAGAACCACATGGCCAAAGCACAGGACGAGCAAGAGAACGATGTGCAGGAAATTTTTTTTCCCAGAATAATACTCAGCCCATCCAATCTCTCATGGTTCTGTCACACTTTTCGTCCGAGGGAAGTTGTACTTACTCCACGGTACCTAGGTACACCTATAGTATGAGCCATTGGAAATGCAGAGCCTAATTGACACTTCATTCGCCGACCTTTTCTGAATTTTTGACACAGCCGGAGAATTTACCAAATTGTAGACCAGCTTCAATGGCTCTGGATTATTTGGTTCGAGGTTGCTGCAACCATAGATGAGGAATGGTGTCGCCAATGAGAGGACAGGAATATTGGGATATTCTCCGAATTCTTTCCGCCAATGGCCGTCAGACTTGATTGAAGGTAACGTGTACGCCCTGGCAGACTTAGGTACTCAGTGCTACGTATTTCTGACAGCCTTTGGCCCGAAAACAGATCCCCAAGATAAGACACAGGGTCAAAAGAAGTATGACATTCTAACTTCAAGAAGCCCACAGTGAAAAGTAATTGCTAGCGTTTAGACTAATTGTTAGTGCATCTCACCAGGCTTCATGAGAGTGGGGTTTGATTCTCACTGGCGTACAAAAAGCATACTTTACACAGTATCATATCCAATCATGTCTATTGAATGAAGCCACTGTAGTTGCATCGGGATGGGGAATACAACTTGAATAACGTACATAGGGTCATAGGCAGCTCCATAAGTGCCGTTAGATCAAACACTGTCCAAAGTGGAGACGAAAGATTTCTAGACTCTTGACCCCTGCCAGACTTGTCAGCAATGAAAATCTCTGTTGAATCTCGATGGCTGGACTCGATGATCGGGTTACGACAACAGTTCACCACAGTAGAAGAAAATCGCTCAAAAAAATGGCAGGTGGAAAAAAGCAACCTGGCAAAAGATATGACTCGCCCAGGCGGTCTTTTATTCTTGTCAGGAGACTCAAGTCAATCAGTCATGGCAAGAATTCACTTCGGCACTTTACCTCGGTCGCTTTTCGTGGGATTTACCAACGCCTAACAATTGATTACGTTTGCTATTGAAGTGTGGTGGATCATGACACAAGTATGAGCAAACTGAATTCCCTCGAGGATCTACCTGACGGCGAACTTCGATGGTCGCATCTCTTAAGGTGAAAGGCGAATTAACTTTTCGTGCAATTCTTCGTGAAAAATCTATACTAGTAGTCTATCGCTGAGGCTATCAAAAATGTCACAGAGAAGAATGTCCCGAAGGAACAATTTCATATAGATGCATATTGTCAAGTAATACCACAAAACATCTTCATCTTCCACTCCTATAGCATAGCGCCCGAAGCATCTATACCGTAAGGCCGTTCGATGTCGTCAAAAGGCTGTCCGAACCATTGACCATCTAAACAGAGACGTAAACGCGACCACTGGCGCTGAGGCTCTGGCCGCTGATCAGGCGTCCATCAGCGCACATGAAGTAGGCGTAGCGTCCAACAGCGGGCTGGGAATCGAGCCAGGGGATGACGTCCTGGAGGAAAGAGACAGCTTGGCTGTCAGAGGCATCGTTGAGGGCAAACTCGGTGACCCAGACTTCGGATATGTTGTATTTCTGCGCGAGGTTGATGGCATCGGTAACGTGGGACTTGAAGTCGTCGGCGCTGTTACCATACCAGTGGATGGCCATGATCGAAGCCTTGCAGTCGCTGCACGCATCTAAGAAGGACGACATGTAGTTGAGACCCATGGCGCCACCGCCGTTGGTGACGGCAGGAGTCACAAGAGTAGCCCGGTCGGCATAGGGCGTGATGTATTGCTTGAAGTAGGCTGCGGCGTCGCTAACGGGCATATTCGCCTGAGAGGGCTCATCGGGTTCGTTGAAGCCAAGGATGTGCTGGCTGCCCCCGGCCAAAGCAGTCTCGACGGCGGATGACCAGCCGTCGAACATATTAGGACCCCAAAGCATGGGAACGAATTCGACGCCAGAGGGAAGGGTTCCACCGCTGGCCGCACTCCAGTCATAAGCCCAGGAAATGGAGCCAGCGCTGCTCAGCAAGGAAACCAGAGAGGCATCGTTGTAAGCGGCACCACGCTTGCTGGAGGAACCCTTCTTGTGAAGCTTCGAGTGGCTGTGGGGAAGAGCAAGAGCAGTGGAAGCCAAAAGGGCGGCAGTCAAAAGTCCAGTGAATGAAACCATTTTCGAGGGTCGTTAAAGAAAGTCAATCGTCCAGAATCAACCTGGGATATTGAAGTAAAAGGAAGGAAGATGTGATCCAACGATCTCACAAAGAAGAAAGGAATGTGTTAGGCTGTTGTCCAGAGCCCAAAGGGAATGAATGAATGACTGTGTTCAACACAGTAAGGACTGATCAGCTAGCTGACAGAAAGGATTGACGAAGATGGTTGAGGAAGAAAAAGGAGGGCCACCTGGGCTCGATATATAACATTTCAGACTTGCACAGTGGTACCTTGAAGGCAGTGGGCACTTTCATCAGAACTAAAGTCAATGGAAAGCTACAAGCCAACCAGCTGAGGACTAGAACACAGATCCCATGGACAATGCAATCTCATCCATGTACCAGGTCTGGTTAACAGCGAGGTACGGCGAGCGATGGCCCAACCACATGGCACTTCAGTCTGAAGTGTCCAAAGAGAGCATCAAACCAAGCAAGTCATCCGTGTTTAGCCCGGATCTATACGCCAGCATGGTCCAACAATGGTCTGTGGGCCTTTGTGTACAACGTCCATTGGACATGTCATATTGCCAGACAGGTGGAGAACGCCTCCGGAGGAACAAAGGCCTGGTTGTGGGGATGCAGACCTGAATAATAATGAGGTCGAAGTCGGAATTCCTGATTGACCGCAGGATTCATACTCACCATTGGACGCAAATCAAGAGATTCAAATTTCAACAAGACATTTTGGTTCATCAGAATCCGTCTCGCCTTGAAGCGGCAAGCATCTCTGACTTCAAGGCAGTTCGATGCAAATGTTCTTTGAGTCCTTGTACTCAAGCAGCCAGACTTCCCACTTGGCGACACTTCACATCGGTGGTGGCGTATGGAGCACTGTGGCCGCCACTGGCAGCCCTGCCCTGGTCCTTTCTCCTTAGTGCCAGGAACAGGCGCGGGGCCAGGAACATGAAACTCTCATCCAACGTTTCGATACTACAGGCGCTTGGTCCTCAGATCCTCGACTTTCTCAGTAACTTGTGGAGCAGGCCTACTTGTGCAATGGGGCAAGTGAAGTCTCGACTGGCCAGACTCCTCGGAGCCTCGGACGGCCCCAGCCATGATGGAAATCGAGCCAGCCCAGGGCGGAGGACGCGTAACCTTGGAACAGCAGGACTTGTCATCTCATTCGACCGTGGGATATGTATTCCAGAAGTCACCTACACTCTAGAACGACCACAAAAGGGACAAGTGTCGATGAATGATAGATCCAGTGTCTTGTCCTCCCTTTTTCTGGTCAACTAGGCCCAAATCTCGGGGTTCGATTCGGATTTCGTCAAGAATCCCAGATGATTGTCCCAACTTCCAAGGAAACCAGTCGGCATCGAAAGAGAGCTACCTTATCGCCCGGGACGGCGGCAGCGCTGGCAGCGATCTTCAAGTGCCGTTAACTAGCCAGCACTACTGCCGGTGGCGAGCTAGTTTAGCTTCCGTAGGGTTGAAGTTGGGCTATTCTCGCCGAAGAAACCTGAAACGAATCCGTGCGCTTAGCCAAACTGAATTTTGAAGACTCGAAACCCCTCTTTTGATGACGTGGAAGGTACAGAGTACGTGGAGACAATAATTCTATCGGTTGGCAAGGAATTATCAAATGCAGTGTGATTACTACATTATGATCCCTCGATTATTTGCATTTTTGCCGATTGATGAATGGCTGGTCATCCTCGTCCAGTGTGGTGTCCGTCGCGCAGAGCACACTCCCTTTCACATGAGTTGTCTTCGTTTTGCGTCACGCAGGTACCGAATTCGTCTTATGCTCGTAATCCAGTGGACACTAGGAAGGAGAAACAGTTGATCCCACCAGCAGCAAGGTGGCCAGCATACACTAAGCTTCTGTGTATCCGCTGGGGTATGGTGACGATGGTCTCGAAGCGATGTCAGGCGCCTATCTTCAATTCAGAATCTGCCGACTCGCGAAAGAGCCCGAGTTAGCATATTGTTCGTCCGATGGCAGGATTTCTCCTAGGTCTGATATACTGTTAACCTGATCTCTCAGTATTTATTTCTCTTGTTGACGACCGCGCTTCTGCTGATTCCGCGAGAAGTCAACGAGATCAACGAGACTCATACGCGCAGTCGTCTGCCGGGGGTATCCAGCAGGCACTAAAATCAAATTCGAAATGAGAAGAAATGCGATATGCAATGGAGAATGCTGCTGGGGCCGGTTGAGTCAGAACGCGCGCGATGCGGGACAGGAAAGTCTTCAGCAGGGACGACGTCGACCTCACGGGACTAGCTCTTTCCTCTCCACTACGTCGCTTTCAATCTTCGAGACAAGTTTATATATATATAATGTACTGATGGAACGACCTTTGATTACTACAGTCAGCTTTACTTCTAATGCTAAATTCTTCCTTCATTTATGGTGACGAAGAGTGTCTTCTGATCTACATGACTGAACTGAGGACAGGTCAAGGAGATGCGACCAAAGAACTTTGGTAACACCCGGTCTTCTTGATCCTCGACGCTTCTAAGAGACAGTGATCAGCTCTGTGCTATCAAGAGAACGTCAGGAAGGCAATGGCAACGTTGAGACAATGAAATCATGTGGTAGCTCAGAGGAAGGCAGGACAGTATTGCTCCACTCGGATATGTTTCAGAGAAGTGCGCAAGAAACTTCATCATCGCTATATAGGTCTCACTCTCCTACAGGACTTTCTCTTTACGAAAAGGTACGAAGTGCTTACCTCGCTCAACCGAGAGTCAACGTGTAACGCTGACGTCCACTTCCACCGAGAGGAAGATCACCAGAGAACGACGAAATTCAGCGCCCTGAATCGATTCGAATGGCGTCCCTAGAGAGAAATTCTGGAGACAACCGTCTCCATTAGCACATGGTCTGGCTAGCAAGGTCTTCCATCCGTCATGGTTGAATCTCAACTCCACGTTGTGCAGGGAAACACAGCAGGCAATGAACCTGGGAATGGTGGCTAAGGTTTCTATCTACTCGCCCGCCGGTGACAGGAGAGGCTCTCAAGCGAGACTTCGCAGGACAAGCAAGCCCGAAGGCCTCCAGAGTCAAGACTGCTAGATAGATCCCTAGGAAGGGAAGAGGAAGAGGGTAATCTGTCCTGGGGTCTGCATGGGAAATGGGCGTGGGGTTGGCGCTTTTGGGCACCAGGACAGAGAACGAACTACCGTGAGGTCCATATTCTGCTGCCCAAGCTCGTGCAGACGAAGAGATAACTCTGGATTCTTACCTGCTATCAGAGTGTCCATTGTGGACGAAGACGTGCAGTCCACCTAGTTGATGGACGAGGCGACCTGGATGGGATGTTGCGTCTCATGTCCAGCTTCGAAGACGCGTCCTCGAGACGAGGTCTCCAAGGATTAGCGCGAGCAAGAACATGCACAGAGAAAAGGAGTTGCAAGAGAATGGATAACGATCATCGATGATGGAGAACAGAAAGGAATACCATGCTGGAGATGGTGCGTCAGGAAATGGAGGAAGATTTGTGAGAAGAAGTATGAGAGCAGGGAAGGGAAGAAAAGGAGGGAGAAGAAAAGACAAGAGGGGACGCGAAGGCAGCAGCTTCAGCAGAGGCAGCCATCTGATGAGACGAGTTGAGTGAATTGCATCTCGTCATTACATCATCTGTTGTTGTGTGTTGTGCTACGGTGAAGGCCTCAAGGCAACATGCTCGGGAAGCCGCCTGCAACAACGATGAGATTATTGAAAATCACCGGCTCAGCACTACATGCAAGGAATGGCGTTGTGGATTTCTCCCTCGAAAATACCTTATAATCAAGGACAACAAGCTGGTGGAGATCTGTATTTGCTAAAGGATGTCTTCAGTTCCAAATTAGAACCATATATTGCCTAATTAGGCAGGCGTCACAACAGGTGACTGAAAGATCTAAATATAGGGTTCGAAGGATAATGAAGAGCTCGCCTTCAATGACTATATGCTCGACAACGAATCCATGGATGAAATTAGTCTACATTGTGAACCTCTCTTGCAGTTGTCTTGGTAGGACTAGGCGCAACATGCTGGATTTATCATCCAAGACCAAGACAAAGAAAGCAACAAAGAACACCAAAGGCGAGTCCTACTCATAAACTCGAGGGGACATTACAATCGTATGGAAGACAAAAATTTGAATTCGTTTCCCACCACAAAGATGGTAATGCGCAATTTGGTATCTTGTTCGTTATAGCCCGGTAGGTGGTATGACATGATAATTACATGACCTATGCATATCCTATTCAGATCCTTTTCTCCTCCCCTCTAATACACGTAGCACATCCGCTGCACTGTCCTTATCACCCTTCTTCTTCTTGGGACCGCGCTTCCGCTTCTTGCCTCCGCGACCTTCCAAAAGAGCAGCATCGTCATCCTCTTCATCTTCGATGCGACTACTGCCGAACCCAAGATCCATGTCCATCGCATCCAGGGCTTCCTGACGTTGTGCTTCCTCGAGGAACTTCTTCCTCCGAAGCAATGTCTCCTCGTCAATATCCTCCTCGGCCTCCTCGTCGGCTGCGGACGGCGACGCTTGTCGTAAAGCAGCGGCTCTCTTCAGAGCCGCGAGAAGAGTAGGATCCTTCATGAGTGGGTTTGCGCGATCATCAGGCTCTGTTGTTTCCACGGTCGTAGAGGTGGAGAAGTAGTTGCGAGGTTTCGACACTTGAGCTGCCGGTTCTTTCTGCTCGCCAGCGCGAACCTCTGCTGCCTTTTCACCTGTCGCGCGCTGACTCTCTGCAGCATAGTTGTCCTCCCCTTCTTCGTCTGATGAAGAATCGTCTTCATCGCCAATGTCCGCTAAGGGATTATAGTCCGCACCGACTCCCTCGAATATATCATGGTCCTCGACTTCTAGAGCAGTTGCGGTTTTTGCAGCAAGGGCAAGAGGAACTTCCATTCCCAACGGTTTGGCGTCTTTGTCTGGGACCAAAAGGCCGGCACTCCCATTCGTCTCGCCGAGTTTATCCAGCCATCTGACCTTTCTCTTCGTCTTCCCCTCTGCATCTGTAATGAGTAGGACTTCTCTCCGCCGTCCATTCTCGTCTTGCTCGATCCAGCGCTTCTTCTCAGTCTTAGTCTCCCCGATCCTCTTGAATTTCGAGCCTAAAGCAGACCCTGCAGGTTCAGGTAATTGCGTGCCTGTACTTGCTGCTGCCGCAGCCGCAGCTCTACTGGCCTTGAGTTGCTTGAGGATCTCATCTCTAGACCTAGGAACAGACGGCGGAGGCGCCATATTACCCCGTTTCTCTTTCTTCTCTTTCGGCGCGGCAGATACCACCTCCTTTTCTTTCTCTTCCAGCAATTTATCAAATTCTTCATTCACGTCCTCGACCGCGCCTGCCGTCGCCTCCTCGCGTTTCGCTGGAGATTTCTCTTTCTCTGCCTGTTTCGTGATATCCTCACCAGCCTTGACGCGTCTAAGCAGGTCCCAATCAAGACCTTTAACCAAATGTGTGCTTTTCAAATCTCCTCCGACTCCTAGCTCAGACCGTAGCTTGTCAAACGTAGCCTGATCAATCTGTCCAAGTTTGACCATCTCCTCCAGCGCCTCGATGCGCTTCTCGAGATCGGACTCCGCTTCATTCTGAGATTGTCGCAGTTGAGCTCGATCTTGGTATCCAGACGGTAACTTGGTCCCTTTCGGAGCCGCAGAGGATTTGAATCGCTTCGCGGGTGGCTGATTCGCTTCGCGACGGTGCTCGGCAAGCTGACGGGCAAAATCGACGCCGGTGACGGAGCGACTATCAATCAACAATTATCGTTAGTAGAACAGCTCGAAGAAGATAAGAAAAAAAATGGGTAGACAAGTCACATACGGTGTCATCGGGATACTCGATCTCATCCGCGAGCCGAGCACAGCGCCAGGCGTTGCGCCACCGCGACTCCCTGATTGCGTGTCATTTGGGCTCGCCTTCTTTAAATTTGATCCTCCCTTTGAAGGGGTATCCAGAACTAGCCGTCGAAATTGCTCGTTGTTCATGGTTTCAGGAAGGAGAGAGATGTAGGTGCATAAACGGGCAGGTTCGGGACAGCTCGACGAGGTGGCGGATGGAATTATGAAGAGGAGGACGAGATCAGCTCATATGCGACAAAATCAAATATCAACACTGCTGGTGTACACCACGAAGTTAGGCTGTCAATTCAAACCATTCGTGTAGACAGCAATATATTACAATGAAGCATCCAGGCAAATGATGGCATCGAAAAAAGCTCAGGGAACCACCATTTTAGCTTGGCACAAAGTTTCCTGCTGCCCTCCCGCTGTCTCTTGTCAGTTCACACCAGAAATACTCTTATAATCCTGAACATCTAAATTTGCATTCCACTCATTTATTTCTCTGCTTGTTGCTTCTATATCCTTCTTGATATTTGCTCTTCTTCCACTGTGTTCATTTCTTTCATGGAATATGCTAGGAAGAGCTTATATCTTTGGAAACCGATCCTCTACTATATATCTGAACAATACCTTTCTATTCTGCAATAGTGCATAGAAGATGATATCTACAAAGTTGAAACTAAGGAAGAGAAACTGAGTACCAGCTACCACCTGGAAGTAAATAATTGACAATCTCAAAGCAGAGAAGAAGGGTGAGAATGCTAACATTCTTGAGACCAGACAAGAGGATCAAGAACTAAGTACCATAGAACGACTGAGTCGAAAGTGGATCAAATGATAAGAAAGAAAAGAAAAGAAACCATATCGCATAATCATCCAAAAGATAATGTACATTTCAATCAAAAGCGTCGTAAAGCAGTCATCATAATCGGAATCAGAATCGGTGGCATATTGATCCTGTCTTTCTTCTCAAGCAGTGTGCCCCTTTGACCAATCTTCCCAACGGAAGGAACTACTACTTGTCAGATAGTTTCCCATCCTCCATTATTGATATCAGCTTCTAATTTCCTACTGATGGTCGCGGGAATGCTGTGCGACAACCACACGTCGCGGAGGAGTCTATCGTATCGTTTCTGGTTGAGAATCAGTTGGCGGTTTCGTCGAAGACCAGGATCGACCTCGCCGTGACGGTCAAGGTAGGGAGCATAATGCCAAGAGCCGTTGTGGTTGTGGAGATATAAGACGGTGCATTTGCGGATGTTGATGAAGAGGCCAACGTTCTTGCCGCATCTGTTTTGTTCGGAAGCTCGTTAGTATCAAAGAACGGAATGAGATTTGATGACAGAAAGCAAAAAGAGTTGGCATACTTCTGAAGATGTTGGTTGCATCCGCCCAGCTTGTTATTCTCCATGCAGCATACAGCCTGAGAACAGAAGATATCTCCGCAGAAAAGACATATGCTCGGATCACTAAGTTCCTTCTTTGTATTTGGGCAACGCCGTCGGTTTGCCTCCTCAATCAGGCTGTCGTAATACTTTGGCAAACCCACAAGTTCAAAGATAGCAGGATGCGGGAGACTCGGCCATAGCCTGTGGGCCTCGATCCGGGTGCCAGAGCGCGAAGCGTTCCAATGGAAGATCCATCCAGAGATGAGCGCGTCGAAGGAGTTATTCGTCTTCCGAGCAGGATTAACTGAGGCAAAGATCTCGTCAAGCGTCGGCATATTTAGAGCTTTGGTGAGACGGTCCAATTCTGACGCGCCGACGTCGGCAAAGCCCGTGTTGGGAAACTCAACGCCATGCTGCACGTGTAAGAGGATGACTGTTTTCCGAAGGAATGCAAGACTATAGCTTGAAATAAGGCGCCTCAGCGCGATGATGACTCCCGGCGTTGCGGATTCTTCGCCGTCTTTGACGTAACCGCTCTCCGCCGGGAAGCAAGACCCTTCTGCACGTCCCACCGAATTTGACTTCAGCTCCGCGACCACGGTGTCGAAGAAATGTCTCGTAAGCGCGTAGCGATCGTCTGAGAGCTCAACGTCCAGTAGATAGTGTGCATCACCGTGCTGAGCTAGCTCTTCCTTCAACCCTAGCGGCCAAAGAATAAAAGTGACAGCCACCTTGACAATTTCCGCGACGTAACACATTTGAATCAAGTGACGGACCTCGATATTCAGAACTGGAAGGAGCGAAAGCGAACACTCAGCCAAGAAGACAAATGTATCCATCGCCAGTAAAGGCTCGATGTGGCGGACGTCATCGAGGAGTGCTGTTCCGATCATGCAAGGATGGCCGACAAACAATTGACAGATCTTCTTGCGATGCATCTCTTGAAACTCATGGGTAGAACGGTGTTTGGGGCCATTGATGTTGTGTAAACATCCAACAGCAGCATAGGATAAAGCCGTCTCTGCGAGCACACGCAAGTGAGTCAAGGTCAATTGAGGAATCTTATCAAGCAGAGTCGAACCAGGTTCGGACTCGACGCCCCGTTGAGCGATTTCAACAGCAGCGATACTGAACCCAAAACTTCTGATCAGTGAATCGGTGTGGAGAAGCTCATCATTATTGATGGTGTCTTGCGAGTGATTGAATGTCGAGTGGATATTATTGAGCAGCAGCGTCTTCTTAAGTCGCTTGTATATTTGGAGGAGTTCTGTCATTGGACTATCACCAGGACTAGAAACCTGTTGAAGCGGGATGCTTGCTGCCATATCTTCGCCAATTGGGTACACGCCCGGCATGGGCATTCTTGTTGACGGCAAATAATGGGAGGCAGAGTGAAGCGGCCATGTCATGAGTTGATCTATCTTGGTAGCTAATGGAGGGACCAGAGACCGTGATAGGTAGTCAATGAACAGATCCTGGTACGTCTGCAGCTGTAGCTTGTCCCCTTCAAAGAGAAGCGCGAAATTTCGTGGCTGGGAAAGAACACTCTTGATCTCGGCATTCACAAAATGCTCAAATGTTTCGGAAGTTTCCAAAGCGCCGGGATACGACTCTTCCTTTCCCTTCCAAATGATTGGAAGGAATGCGTTTCCCAGGGCCTTGCACAGAGGACAGACGAATTCCTTGAAAGCCAAGCGCTCAGGATGATTCCGGGCTATTTGCTGACTCTGCCGTCTCTGTGTTGCGGTATAATAGACGTCGAAACACGAGTAGTGCATGATATGCCCACAGCCGGTCGTGACAGGACCACGCAATGTATTCCGGGCATTGAAACCTTTGCTGAGGCCGATCTTTTCACTGATAACTTCCCCACCGGTAGAATCAAGCCTTCGTACCGTGGTGCGATTCTCGCCTGCCACACCAAAGGGCCGAATGTGCTCGGCCGATTTATCCAAGCTAGTTGGCGTCCGAAGGACTTCGCGAATCCAATCCGGATCCCGAATATCGGTCTGCCTCAGGATGCCGCTGTCTTGAATCAACGCAAAGGTGCCATACAGTCTGGAATCATTGGTTTCTTCCTGGCAGAGAATACAAGTGCCACTTGGATATTTCCAAATCTTGGCTTCCGGGGTGGCCTCTTGCTCCGACTCCAGATCACTAAAATCTTCTTCTCCCCAGTCAATTGCTCCTTGGCTGTTCAGAAAGTTCTGTTGCTGCTGTTGGAATTGAGCCATCACTCGCGCCTGTCTTTCGAGGGCCTGTTTCTTTTTCAATTCCTTCTCGCTCTCCAGATCAACTGCAGGCGAGATCGTGTCAATCCTATCAAAGGGGAAACTGAGTGAAGCTGTTGCGGATGTGTACGATCTGGGGCGTCTCTGCCACAAGCGCTTCAGTATGTGGCGTATCTTTGGACCACACGAAGCGAATTCACTCATGACTGAGACTTTCTCTAACAGGCCAACGATAGTCAAATTTCCCGCTTGCGTCATTCTGGCTTTGTTCAAAGCGTAATGAACAAAAGACTGCTGGGACTCATTCGCTGCGTCGTCTTCTCCGGTATTGTCTTCGAGCGTAGCAGCAAGGATCAGGTGGAGAACCACTTGCAAGAAGGTCTCCACCCGAGTCGAAGGGATGTTGGGCGTCCGATCCTTCGACGAAATCGTATAGTCAAGGCACTGGTGTACAATCTGCGCAAACAGCGGAGTTCTCGTGAACCGAGGAAGGTCGGAAAACGCGCCCGCTGTTATTGGTCGAAGCTTGGGCTCGAACACAATGTCCGATGCCTTTTTGCCCGTCTTCTTAGCCATCCATTCCTTGTAGATGTTTTCCGCTTCATCTCGCTGGTTCTTGGTATAATGTGCACTGTACGGATCAATCAGATAGAGATATTCGGGCCTCAACTCGAAAGTGCCGGTGTCATTCAGACCCTCAGGAGGCCGAAAGTTGGCGACCTCATCGAGAACGTCTTGGAACATGTCCGAATCAAGCAGCTTATCGCTAAGGCGAGTGGAGAGGTCGGAAAAGGAGAGGGGCTTGAAGCACAAGACATGAGCGATGTCGCGGCTGATATTCTCGCGTGTGAGGACAGCACTGTCGTCAATAGCGGTCAAGGACGTTCTGTCCGTTAGAAGAATGACAAGCAGATGGACAAATTCTTCCGCTACATCGATGATCTGTGAATCTTCGTAACCGGCGCGGGGCATATAGTTCCTGGTCATCCAATCAACCATTCCGAATCTATCGGCGATGGATGCGAGAACGCGAGTGGGATCACAAGTCACCAGAGCGGTCTGAAGTAGGAAGATGTCTCGATAATACGCGAAATCGCGAGAAGAGACACCGCGATACTGAGACATCTGATGCCGAAGACTTAGGCCGTTGCGAACCCACATCCCGGCTTTCATTTGTGCAAGCCAAGCGCAGACTCTGAGGGGGTAATCGAACATTGTAAGAAGCAGATCCTCAGGACTGAGGAGACCGTCATGAATGTAATTGTCGTTGGCTGCCTTGGCTGCGTCCAACAGAACGTCACGCATCAGCGCGCTGCTCACGTTACGACCGCATTCCAGAAGCCACGAGAGCGTATAATGCAATGCATGGTGGAAACTGATGGAGCCCTTTTCGACAACAAAGTCCACTACACGGTGGCGAGGAATCTGCCCGGACTGGTCGACCTCAAAGTCGAAGCACGGAAGCGATTTGAATCGAACATACTCCTTGATTTCGGCCTGATCGAATCTTTTACGTTCCAAGCCTGTGGAGTGTACGATTGCCGAGATCGCAGCAGTTTTGATGGCCCTCAATAGATGCGCTCCGTTGTCCTTCTCGGGGTTGCGGAAAGCCTCGCAGAACTGACGGCACAGCCTATTGATTTCTCTCATGAGAATCGAGGCGCTGATCCAAGCGTCCGTCTCATATTCTACATGCTCTCCAACCGCGCGCACATTTGGACAGATACCCTGAGAGAGCTTGACGAGGTCCAAGAATTGACATAGATATTGTTCCTCCGTCCGTACCCTGTGCTGCACATACTCAGATTGGAGTAGATAGCGTAGGTCGAGGAAGAAGTGGTACAAACGTCTGTTTGTAACAGAGCCAGCGTCAAAGGCCAACGTTGCATTCGGATTGACTTCGTAGGGCTCACCAACCTGCCGCGTCGTCAAGAAGGTGTATAGGATAGCCATAACTTTGGTAAGGAAGTTCCCACGCTGAACGATCTCTTCCGTGATAGACGGTGTAGTGAGAAGCTGCAAAGAGAGATTGACAATGGAATGGTCTGGCTCACGATCCGCAATCAGATACAGCTGTGCCAGAGCGGTATACAGCGCTGATAAACGAAGCCCCATGATTCGCTTGAACTGAGGAACATTGACCACGGTGCTTATGTAGAGGTCACGAAGGTCGGTACGTGTCTTCTTCCATAGCCGCAGATCGAAGAGAATCATCCAATCGAGCCGAGTCCGCTGCCACAAGTCTTCATAAGGAGGGATGTCCTCACTCTTGATCCGAACAGCGGGACGTATCTGCCAGTGACTCGGAGTCTTTGCAGGAGAAGGCTTCACCACTCTTGACGGAGTTCGAGGAATGTGCACATGGACAATGGCGCTGGAAATATTGTTTTCGCCGCTCTCAGACTCATCAGGAGTCGTGTGCTCGTGGGTCGTCTGCTGCTCTGACGTAGAGGCCGGCGTTGCTGTGTTGTCCGCCATTGCCACCTCGGCGTCCGGCGGAACGCCAACGGTGTTGTCCATTTCCATATCCTCGTCTTCATCGGTCCTGTTGGCCTGTTCGACTAGACGCGTATATTCAATTACCATTTCCTCATCCTCATCGTCAGCATCGTCATCGTGAGTCTCGACATAGTCCTCGTTCTCCTCTCCTACTTCCTCTTCTTCCTCGTCAGCAGCTTGCTGATTGCCATTCTCAACATCTTCTTCATCTTCATCGTCGTCAGCTGCCAATATCACCTGACCCTGAGGTGACATGGTGAGCACGACCGTGCGGAAAGGCCCATTGTCCGTCTTTTGGTGGTCGTCAATGCCCTTCATGCCAATGTCGGCATTGTAAGCACCACTACCTCGCCGCCAGGTGCCCAAAAGCTCCTCGCAGATGATATGGCGCAGGATCTCGTTATCTTCAAGAATGCTACAACCAGCAATGTCCGCGAGCCACTCAACAATAGTCCCGCACATTTGCTCCCGGAAGGTATCTCGAGCGGATCGCACCGTGACAGTGACTTTGATCTGTTCGATAATCTTCGACACGGCCAGAAGCCTCTGCAAATCTTTTGAATACTTGATCACGCTTCTGCCGATGTCGTTGGTTTCCTGCGCTTTACTTTGTCCAAAAGTATCCCGCTCCCGGCAAGCTCGTGAAACCTGATTGGCGACATCTCTGATAGTGTGCTTCTCATCATTCCAGAGAGCAAGCGCGAACTCTGGATCTTCCTCCGCTTGATCGCCCTCTCCGTACCACCCAGGACGTAAGCGAGACGCCTCCTCATCGTGCCTGATTCCCTCTTCCGTCTTAGGCAATCTTAGTTGCTCGGGCGAACACGATATCACATCACAGAAGTAGTCAAGGACTCGGGAGATCGAAAGCCGGATGGTATCCACCCAATCTTGCGGGATTTGAGCTCTAGCGCGCTCTTTCCCCTTCGTATTGCCGCTATCAGTGTGAATAGCACAGAATAAAGGGAGCCGCCAAGCCTCCTCATCACCACAGTCGCAGCAGCCACAATTACCCGACGAAAGCGAAATCTGATATTGGTGACCTGTATGGTCTGACGAATCGAAACATCGACTGCAAAGTACGCAAGTATCATCCGCCGCACAAGTGACACATCGGTACGTCGCCTCGCCAGCTCTGAAGATATGACCGCATCGTTTGCCCCTCGCCGCCTCCGAATACTCTGCCCCTTCCTTTGCGCCCTGAGCTTCGGTCAATTTCCACGGCCCGCTCGGCAGGCCCTCGGGAAATAGCTGGTGTAATCGTTCCTCATTATGGCCCACGAGAGAACGAAACAGAAGTTCCAGCAGGTCCTTTTCCGCCTGGGGCCCGTAACGGTAGTTATGCTTCTGAGGCAGGCGGAGAAGGCCTTGACCGAGAATTCTCTCACACTCCGTGAGCATGGCTTATGGTGATAACCCCGGTGATCACCACTCTCGTCCGTTAACGAAAACGAGCTACAGCGGTCCTTCTCGCCAACAGATCACCGTGGCGGTATTGTCGCCCGATTGCAACGAGTAGCTGACGTTGGGACGGAGGGATCGATTGAAATGTCAGGACAAAAGAACGCAAAACCGGAATAAATTCGGCTTAGTAGAAGTCTCGATTTTGATAGTACTTGAAGAAATCCAGTTAGTTGATTTTGTCATTCACCGATGTTGCCATCAGAGAAAAGTTGTTGCAGCAGGTGGGGAGCTTTGGGCGCAGAGATCAACGCCGGGAAAACAACATACATTTTTGATTAGGACGTCATCAGATCATGAAGACTATCATGGAAAGTCAAGTTGCCAATTAGAGATGGTTAAGCACTAAGAGAAAAGAGAAGTTTCTTCACCAGGAAGAAGATATTCGTGCGGTGGTGGGAGCGATGAGAGGACTCCAGAAACTTTGGGCGGGATCTCTGTGATGACATCGGCCACTGCAAACAGCGGCTGGGCGGGTTTAGCGCCACCAGCCTCTTCTTTGCAGTGACAATACACTCTTTACTACATCGACAACCGAGTAAATATACAGATTGTAACTTGGGTTTGAAGGTGATTGCAACTTCTATTTAGTACAAGTCAGGATGAATATTTGAACACCACTTGGATCTTCCGCCCACTTCCTCCAATTCTCGGCAGTAATATAACATGGTATCAGAGTACTTGTGCTCTCGTCCAAGCTCGACAATTGCTGCTGCCGGAGCACCTTTTATCCCTTCTTCGTCGAACAGTCGCCTATTTACTCTTCATCCTCCTCGCCCTGGGTCATGTAACGGTGCTTGATGTCCTTCCATTGGCGCTGTCGGAACGTATTAGTCAAACAATTCTCATCAACGGAGAAGCTGGGTATCTCGTCATCGCAAAACATACACCGCGGTTCATAGCATCCCAGATTCTGTTCGAGGCGCTATCGAAGGCACTAATAACAGAAGAAATGTCAGCCATCCGTAGTAGGACGTATGATTCCGCTCAGCCGATCTTCCGGCGGAGTAGCGGCGCGACGCACATCTCGAAAGCAAAAGCACTGGCGAAGATGGTGGTCAGGAACACAGCATTCCTGCGAATAAAGGTTCTGGAAACAGAGGAATCAGGTTAGTTGGAGCGATTGGCGAGCCAGAGGAGGGGAGACATGCTGGTAGATTATCGAGGCGAGCTGGACGTGGTGATACTGAGTTAGCCATTGAGACTCGAACGACATCTTGGGAGAACAGTAACTCACGCCAGCCATTGTAAGCGAGATGTGTCGATAGACTCGGTCGAATTAAGGAAAACAGGGAGCGAAAGACGAGACAGGAATGGAGAGAGTGTAATAGGTTGATCTCGGTCGAGGTGACGCACGGAAGTTGAAGTTTCGAGTAGCGGGAATCCCCGGGTCGCTGATTGGCCCCTTCCGACGAACTGGCAACCTTGGAGCCTGAGGTCCGCAATTTCCAGTTTCACCAAAAGAATTGAACTCTCGCCTGTCTTGTGTTGTTCTACGCTTTGTGTTCTGCCTATCTCCTCTGGATTGCACGATTTATTTGACAGTCTACTCTTCTATTTCTCATTTGCATTGTACCTCTTTACGAGCTTTGCCCACCCTCCAATTTCTTTTTCAGAGTCATATTTCACGTTACGGTGCAGAAACACAATAATGTCATCCTCGAACTCTGGACAAGTCTCCTCCTCCGGTATCACAGTCAACGCCGCGACCGGAGAACGCTATATTCCCTCTTCAATCCGCGCAGACGGCTCCAAGCGACGCGAAATCCGTATCCGTCCTGGGTACCGCCCACCCGAGGATGTCGAACTCTACAAAAACCGTGCTGCCGAGGCATGGAAGAACAGAGGAAAAGGCGGCGTGCCTGGAGCGGAGGGACTAAGCAGCGAAGACGATAAGACTGGAACTGCTGCCAGCAAAAAGAACGCTACGAGGCGGGCGAGAAGGAAGGCAAAAGCGACGCAGGACGAGAAGCAGGACGGTCCTAATGGGAGAAATATTGCGACAATCGAAAATTGGCGCGCTTCCACAACTGGCGGTGACAATAACACGGTTGCTGGAAATGAAGGAAAAACTACCGCAGACCCAGAGCCTCAGTTGGACCCAGAGGCGGAGAAGGAAAAGAAGGTGCGCAATTTGAAGAAGAAGCTCCGACAGGCGCGTGATTTGCGTGATAAGAAGGATAAGGGCGAGGCGCTGCTGCCCGAACAGTTGGAGAAGGTTATCAAGATCAACGAGTTGATCAGACAGCTCGATATGCTGGGATTCGATGCGAATGGGGAGAAGAAAGTCTCGAAGGAAGAGAAGGAGAACGCCTGAGAAGAACAAGCATTATCGCGACTGGTATCCTTATACGAGATATGTTAGAGCATGTCATGAGAAGACGCTCAAACTATGCCGCTGCAGAGTCCTTCAGCTGAAGGTATTGCCAACGTCAGCCTTGTGAAGGACCTGCTGAGGGCTATATGCATTATCCGAAACTGAAAAGTCAGGCTTGCTGGATCGTTAGGCCATCGACCCCATCCCGCGGCTTTACAGCGATGCAATTGCCGCTGTCACTTGAGCTCGCCTCTGAGATGCGTTGTTCTGGAAACTCAACAATCCTGACGTGAGTGGTCATCCGAATCCGCTCTCAGCAGAAGGGAGATAGGATCAACATGGTGCCTCCAATTCTCGAGGGTCTTAGCTGCAATGCTAGAAATCACATGCTTTCCACGTTCTGAAAGCGCCAGCATACAGGTGGAATTTGTTGGGCCATGATGCTTGAAATCCATGCTCGTGGTTCTTCGAGAAGTCGACATTCTTGTGTAGGATAAGAATCCGGGGAGAGGCGATTGAAGCGGTTTATGTCTATTCCTCTTTCTTAATTTTCCTCGTTCTCGCTCCTAGTCGTGGCAAAGTAATGTACATGAATATTATGATTTGAAGTATTCGAACAACGCTTGTGGTAAATTTACAGTCTCGGCGCGGGGGGCCTGCGTGCTTCGGGAATTGGATGAGTCTGTACATACCGAATCGGAGAGGTGACTATACCACCCTCCAATTCCCAATCTCGCCATCGGAGCGCAGCCCACAATCGCTTCCCACCGTCATCAGTGAGCTTCTGTGCACCGACTCCATACGCGGCGGCCAAGTATCCCTGCTGGACACAATCGTTGACACCGACACCCGCGTACCAGCTTCCCGCCAGCGTAAGCCGATGGTTGAACTCGTCACGCACAGCATCCGACAGGTCCTGCATGCGCGACAGATGCCCAACTGTATATTGTGGAATGGCATTTCTCTGCAACCGACTGCGTGCTAAAACAGGTGTTTCAGTGATGCCTAGGTGTCTCTCGAGCAGAGAACGGGCCATTTTCACTGCAGTTTCATGGTCAGGGTAGTCTGATTCTTTCCAGTCATCCCACCAGTGGCCACCCAACATCACCGTCAGCTTCGTGCCAGACGCCGTATCCTGGCCTATGCTGGAATCAGAGCCGAAGATGACGCCCAGCGCGCGCTCGGGGTTCTGTTCATAAGGTATGGATCGCGGGATGAGGTAGCCGAAACCTTTGACGGGGACTAGGTCGGGAGTGTCGTAATAAAGGTTGATGACCATCACAGTTACAGCATAGCTGTGTTCCTCGAGAAAGCGGATTGTTTTGTGAGGCAATTTCTGATTCCTGGCCTGTGGCAGGCTTGAACTCTTATACGCGCCTGCGCGTAGCTGATTCGCTAGATTAGGAGCTGCATTTGTAGCGATAACGCGGTTGTGAAGTCGAGATTTCTTGTCAGCGGTAACCTTTTCGGAATGATGTTAGTATATCACATGCCAGACACAATACAGATGAAAATCATCAATAGTCAGTTCCTACTTACAGTCAAACTAGACGAGTTTGAATCTTGGCTGATAGCTGTGACCTCTGCATTAGTCAAAAGATTGACCTTGTTCGATTTGCGCAATGCAGCCACCAAGCCATCAGCAAGCTGCCCTATGCCGTTCTTTAGTGTAATAACACTGGATCCTTGGACCAGCTCCTGCAGATGATTCCAATGGTCTGGCGAACGAGCATGCGACACGGAATGCATAGCCAGGTGAGGATCCAAGAATACAGTCGACCTCTTCTCCCTGATATCAGTGAGAATGCCCCAGGTGATTCCCCCATCGTTGAATTCCTTGTCTCGTATATGACCCACCAAAGTTTGGGCACTCATCCGATCGATGTTTCCTGCATAAATACCATGAATAAGCGCGGATACCAGATTATCTGCCACTTCCTGGCAGAACGCTCGCGATACGAATTCCGCGATGGACTCATCCTGGTACCTGTGCTTTGGGTCCCGAGGCGGCGACTTCCATAAACTCCGCCATGAGCTCCTCAATAGTCCCTTGAAGACTGGCTCCTTCCACACAGTTTTGAAGTTATACTTGATATTATCCAGTTCGCTAAGTTCGGGAACTCGTCCAGGCATGCGCACCAGGTGGTCGGGGTAGTAGATATATCGCCTGGTGGCCGCGGGTGAATGTCTCGGTATGGCAACTATTTCATTCTGTAGATCAAGTTCGAAGAGCTTTGTAAATTTGAGATTGTCAGTTATTCCTTTTGCAACTGAACACTCGGGATCAGAATCACTGGGCTCACGCGCTCATACTAGATCTAGTAGCGGCAAGGCCACAGGCGATGCCATCCGCAAGGTCCGCGGCCCATACTCGAAAACAACGTGACCATCGCGAACGGGAATCTTTTCGGATTGGAGCCAGCCGCCCGCATGGCTAGATTTCTCGTAGACAGTAACCTTTGAGCAATTGGGGTCTTGCGACAGTCGAAACGCAGCAGTGAGGCCGGTGATACCTGCGCCTATGACAGCGGCATCATAGGTTTTAGTACGGACGGATTGTTGCAGGCTGGTGCGAAGACATGTCGATTGATTCCGTGCTTGTTTCAAGACACAGTTAGAAAACCATGCTGGTTGCATTTCAGCAATTGAGACCGAGATTGACGGACATTCGATGAGAAGATGACCGCGAAGGCGGGAGAGTGAGCTGATGGTTCTCCGAGAATTCGACGAGAGCTTCTCGTGCCCGCCGAGGCTGTAAGTTACGAGGTAATCTAAGGAACGCAATAATACGATCATCAACTACATCAAGGACTGCTTTGAGAAACGAAATATATGAATCCGAGCAATGAAAGGTTTGTCTTGGGTGGTCTTGATGATATCACGAATTCTATTTACAAGCAATAAAACCCTCTGTCATTGTAGTTGAGAAAATCTCAAAACGCCCTTACAACCAGCCCTGGAAGCCTCCTTCGTTCACAACAACCAGAATAGTACATGGCATTAATCCTCATAGAAATATTTTGAGACATCTGGTACCCAATTACAGAACACAAAGAAAAGGGTATTCATGCTCATAGGCTCAACTATGTTACGAGCTCCTGGCTCCGAGAACCCTCAGCAGCAGCGTCGGGTTCAGGTTTGATGAGTTCCTCTGCAGCATCTTCATCGGCGACAAACTTTCTCTCGCTGACATGGGCCTTGTCCTTCTGCTCAGCAGATTCAGCTGTCCAGACCCTATCAGGGAACGCTCCCCTTTGGCCCTCGACGTGTTTGTAAGGGCAATTGCGGTTTAAGCAAGGATGGAATTTGCACGGCGTCTGGAGATGCGTAAACTTGCAGCCCGGCACGGAGCAGTCGGCGCCGTTGCGGCAGAGCGGCATGCTGGGATGCTTGAAGGGGCAGTGGGGGTTGGTACAATGAGGGAAGAATTTGCACATCTCTTCAGCCTGGTGTGCTGTCTTGACCGCAGGCGAGGGGTGGCGTCCAGTGCACTTCCTGTTCTTGCATGCCGCTCCGAACGGACAGACGTCATGGACATCAACAGCAGTACCTTCGGGGGCTGCGGGAGACTGGTGCGCGTAAGGGCAATCTTTCCTCGTGCAGCGAAGGTTGAAACGGCAGACATTGTCTGTGTTACCGTCTTCCTGCTCTCCGTCCTTCGTGATGTGGTCAGGATTTGTGTCCATGTCAACGTCGGCAGACTTCTCCTCATGTGGACTTTGAACAGAGATTCCGTGTTGCTGGGCTCGTTTGGCGAAGTTTCCGTGCGCCCGCTGCGGTTGGCGTTCTACACGTTCGAACAACGAGCGTCCTTGCTGCGGTCCATTCTGCTGGAAAGCCGGATTGATAGCTGGAGGGACCATTCCAGGCATGAGCTGCGCCATCACCCTCGCTTGTTCCTCGAGAAGCGCCATGAGATGCATTTGATCCTGAGGGCTCATCTGCATCAAATTGCCAGCTGGACCGCCTGCCATCTGCATACCCATTCCACCCATTTGTCGATTGTTCATTCGTCCACCATTTTGATGAGGCCTGCCACCCCTCATATGATCGCGACTATGACTGTTTATCCGGCCACTGCCCGGTTGTCCACGGACGCGGTGAAGAGCCGAGTCACCTCCACGATCCATCGCTCTGTTGATTTGATTGATCATCCGGCCTCTCCCTGCTTGTCGACCATTGCGCATCGCCTTCGGTCCTGTAGGTCTATATTATGAACGAGTCAGTTTAGTGTCACTTGGTCATTACCTGGGTAAGGAGAAGCAACGTACATAGAATCGCCCGCAGCCGCTGCATCACCCATCTCGGCATCCGTACCAGAGCCATCGAGGCCCGTTCCATGACGCGTAGCATACTCTTGGTCTGTAAACGATGTGATCGCCTGCTCTGAGCCAGCCTGTCCCGCAGCCGGTGCAGCCCCGCCATTGATCTGCCTGTTGAGAGTTTCAACCTGTTCGAAGAGCCACCTAGCGAAATCTAGAGCTTGCGTGTCGCCTTCACCCAGTCCAAGGAGATCATTGGAAAGCTCCCCTGCAATCTGCTCCTGTGTCTTGCCGTTCACGAGCATCAGAATCACGTATTCGGTCAGTGCCGAATCTTCGCCCTCCGAGCTCCAACCCATTTCGACCAACTTTGGCTGTACAACGCTGCTCAGGGCCTCCGCAAGGGGAGTGCCCTGCGACACTATCGTCGTCATGATGGAGACAAATATGTGGTGGGAGGTACGGAAGGTATGAACGCTGTCACGAGGGGAGGCGAAGGAAACGGGAGAAAGCTGTTGGCGTCTGAGTGACCTGTCTTGCGCCACCTGAAAGCAGGCGCTCTGCTGGTCGACGAGCCTTCTTCTACAGTATTGAGGTAATGAAATAAGATGCGCAACAAGTAATCGTTTTCAGGAACAAGATTTTCGTCAAGGGGGCGTGAGTTTGCTATGCTCGTAGAACCTTCACCGCGACGATGATGAAACCCGCAGGAGGAAACGCAGACACCCAGACGCCTTTCGAGTCACTCCAGCCAGAATCAGTCACGTGACAGGCGCTTGCAACTTCCACTGTTTAGTCAGCAGATGATTAGATGCCTGAAATAGCAGGCTCTCCAGACAGGCACACAGCACACCACAATTTCCCTGCTTTGTTCTGAGAACCTCAAGACGACTCCGGCCTAGGCAGGTATCAAATGCTTGGGTCTTTCATATCGCCAGCTACATTTGACAGACCGTGGCTTTACCATTCTGTGACTGAGCAGCCTGAGCATAGTGTCGTTGACTCCAGCAACGTGGGAGATTTCTCCTAGTTTATACGGTCATGGTTTTTATCGAATCTGGTTTGATGTTGAGCTGGTGGAATAATGATGACGCTGGAAGTCTCCAATCAACTGTTGATCTTCCTGTTGATGCTGGCTATGACTGTAGGCAACGATATATGTTCATCTGATGATTCGATCCAGCAATCTACTTCAGCAGCTGCCCATCCCATACGAATGAGACTGAACGGTGAACGTTCCTCCAAACTGCACTACTCTGTATGCATTGCAGATCTCGGTTGATAGATCCTGTTTAACTTCATGTGCAGCCGAGGTTTTCGGAAAACCTGGGGAAAGCAGACGATCGAGAGTAAACACCAGCACATCCTGACATTAACCTGGTCTTTGAGATACACAGTAACATGGAGTGAACTTAACGGGGTTGCAACAAAGGTGTTGTATTTTTTTCGTTTTGAACCCCATTTTTTGGATTTGGTTATGCTTGCGAGGATATGCGGGTGTTGCGAGGTCGTCCTTTGTATTGACGCTCTGATGGTCGCAAGCACAAACACTATATGCGAAACATTGTGCACTATCTTCAATTTATTCATGGAATCTAGATATGATGTCTAATGACCATCTCTAGGCAGGAGAGAAATGCATGATCCATCCATTCATCATGAAGAAAGTGGGACCATGGAATGTTACTTGCGAGATGCACGTCGCAAGATCGCAAGGATCTCGCAAGCAATACCTCGAAAAGCACCACTTAATACGAGCCGCTGTTATGTATTCCACCGACTCCGAGAATAATCGATGACAACACGCAGACGATCCCTTCCCTTGATTCATCCATGGCAAGTCACTTGAGAGCTTGTGAGGTCCTTCGTTTGCTGAAACAAGAACTAAAATTCCCTTGGATCATCCTCATTTGGGACCATTATTGGACTCAACCCCGCTTGATTGCGCTTCCGTCAACTCTGGGCATACTTCGCGTTCCAGATTTGATGGCCAACATTTATGGTTCTTATTCTCGCGGAGACTCCATTATAAATCTGTCAAGGTCTCTGATGGAGCTGGCTGGATGTGTTCATCCATGTGCTTTTGATTTTCGACTCTTCCACCCGAGGTGACTACTATTACTCCCGGAAACGGACCAACAGATCAAATATGTACGATGAGTCTATCGTCTCAAAGGTTGAAGTCTCGCTTTGCTAAACGGTAGTAGTTCACATCGCCATCTTCAGAGTGCTCTGTAATTCTACATATGTCCTTTGAGACGGTGCTCCTCGTCTCATCATAATACGACATCCCATTCGGTGTCCTTCACCCAATGCTTCTTTCCTTATCTTGAGATCTAAATTCTATCTTCAAGTTTCAAAACTGCATCATCGACAGCAAAGATGATCGAAGATCTCGTTCATCAGTTGACGCCTGGGAAGGCCGCCGTCTGGTTTGTAGGGCTGCTCTTTCTGGCCGGTTTGCTTCGGAAGCTGCAGGTAAACCGACACATTTCTCGTCTCGGTGCCAGAGCACCCCAGGTCCAAGTTCGTCTTCCATATGGTAAGTGTGTGCGAGTCTGATGTACAGGGCTTTTTTTTTATCTCCATTTTTGTCTTCTTTCGTTTTCAATGCCGAAGGATTTTTTTTTCGAACCGCGAGACTGTACTGATATCGTCGATAGCAATTGATTTCCTGTACAAAGCGTCGATTGCCAACAAGGAACATCGCGACCATGAATACTGGCAGGTCATCATTAACAATGCCAAGGGCGCATCAAACATAAAATATCCCAAGACCGCCGAGATCTCTGCAGGTGTCTCAAATCGTATGATCATGACCATAGACCCGGAGAACATCAAGGCGCTTCTCACTGGTCAATTTGCCGACTACGGCAAGGGTGAAACCTTCCATAGGGATTGGAAAGAGTTCCTGGGCGACAGTATCTTCGCGACAGATGGTGAACTGTGGTCCCGTTCGCGCCATCTCATCCGGCCCATGTTCGTACGCGAACGCATCGTCGACACCGAAATCTTCGAGAAGCATGTGCAGAAGCTCATTCCGTTGCTTGCTGGGAGTGATTCTCCGACTGGCAGCAGGATAGTGGACATTGGCCCGCTCTTCTTCCGCTACACCCTTGATGCCGCTACGGACTACCTCCTTGGTCAGGGCACTGATAGTCTCGAGAACCCGGAGACAAGGTTCGCGGAAGCATTTCGATACGTTCAGGGTCGTCAGTCGGAAATCTTCCGATTGGGGTAAGTCGATTCTGATTTTGAGTCTGCAGGCATATCTCCGACTTTGCTTCTATGTCCCAAGCTCTCAAAGACAGATAAAGGTGTGCTATGCTGCGCTTGAACAAATACTAACAATTCATTGCTGTGAGACAGCATGTTCAACTTCATCCTCTCTCGCAAGAAATTTCGCGAGGAGCTGAAAGTAATGGACGACTTCATGCAGCCCTACATCCAAAAAGCTCTCTCCCTCTCCGCAGCGGAACTCGACCAGAAGCTTTCCAAACGAGAAACCTTCATCGACGCTCTTGCCCGCTTCACTCGTGATCCCCGAGTCCTTCGCGACCAGCTAGTTGCCGTCCTCCTCGCCGGCCGCGATACCACGGCGGCGACCCTCTCATTCTGCCTGTTCGAACTATCCCGCAACCCGGAAATCGTCGCCAAGCTCCGCTCAGAAATCAGCTCCCGCCTCGGCGTGGGCCCTGCAGGCCGCAAACCAAGCTATGCCGACCTCAAGGAGATGAAGTTCCTCAACGCCGTGCTCAACGAAACCATGCGCCTGTACCCCGTCGTCCCATTTAATGTCCGCTACTCCCTCCACGACACCACCCTCCCTCGGGGCGGCGGGCCGGACGGCACCCTCCCCGTCGGGGTAAGAGCAGACACCCGCGTCCTCTACTCGACGATGCTCATGCAGCGGTCTCCGGAGCACTATGATCCGCCCGGTTCGCCGAACTATTTTGATCCTGGGAAATGGCTTCCTGAGCGGTGGTTGTCTGGGTGGCAGCCGAAGCCGTGGCATTTCATCCCGTTTAATGGCGGGCCGAGAATCTGCATTGGACAGCAGTTCGCTACCATTGAGATGGGGTATACGGTTGTGAGGATCCTGCAGGTCTTTGAGAGGATCATCGCCATGCCGGTTAGTGGGAAGGAGAAGGTCGAGGATCCGAAGATGAGATTCGAGGTCACGCTTAGTCCGGCGGAGGAGATGAATTGTGTGTTTGTGAGGGAGGGTGAGGCAGTTGCATACTAATTGGTCTTTTCTAATAACGATAATGGCGATCTCTCCTCCGTTGTATATTGTCAAAACGTTCAATGTACTTCTGAAAATAATGTTCTTGCGTTGTCGTCGTATACATGCGTTGTTCTTACACCACCCCAGAATGGAAGAAAGCTTGATTCTTCTCGAAAAGCGCAATCGCGAATGGCTTCCATGGAATGACAGTCCAAGTCCCGCTAACTTAATCATATTCAACTGAGTTGGTGGTATCCGCATAATAAGAACAATTCAAAATCATATGGCCCATGTCACACAGACAGACTCTTGCCTCGAATGTCCATGCCATGATCGCAGCCAAACAAGTCCAAAACCAAAAGACCCATATCCAACAGTCATCATAATATCCCAAAAAAGGGGGCCATGAAACCCCATCATACATTATTTAGAGATAATTCGTAGCCCTCAACTTCTTCAGCTTCTTCAACTGCTGCAGGATTTCCAATTTCCGCAATTCCAGAATCAGATCCTCTTCATCTGCCTCCTCTAAATCACTGGAAATAGTAAAATGCGGCATTGACCCCTTGGATGCGAGGGCTGGGGAAAAGTAATCGCTCCCATTAACTTTAATTGGAGTGAGGTTCTGGACCAGTGTCTCAGTAACGACTGGCTCCTTTTTAATCTTCTTAGGCTGAGTTGATATTATCGTTGCTATTGTCGTCGGCTTGACCTCTGCGTTGGTCTGTTTGGTAGCGGTAACATTGGCATCGTTACTCTTGTTGCTACTGTCGCCAACCCAGCCTCTGCACATATTTACGGCTTTCTCCCAGTTCGCGAATAGCCGGGCACTTTCTTCACGGCTGATCTTGGGCTCGAAGACAGCGCCGCCGGCGCGATTGATGTCGCGCAGTTCGGCGAAGTTGCGCCACATGCCGACGGCCAGACCGGCTGCGATGGCGGCGCCGAGGGCGGTGGTTTCGCGCATTTTGGGTCGGTAGACTGGGATTGAGATGAGGTCTGCTTGTGTCTAGGTGCAGGGATGAGACTGTCAGCTTGTGCTTGGGCTATTTGGTGAGGTTGGGTTTTTCCTACCTGCATTGCTAAGTCGGAATTGCTCATGCCGCCGTCAACTGCCAGTTCGGACAGGGCGTGTCCGCTGTCCTTTTCCATGGCGTCGAGGATGGCTTTTGTTTGGAAACAGGTTGCTTCGAGGGTTGCCCGTGCGATATGGCCCTTTTGGGTGTACTGGGTGATTCCGACTGTGGGAAGACGAGTGTTAGCGGTGGTCACATAAAAAAGAACAAAGAGAATCGCTCAGACTTACAGATTGTGCCTTTAGCATCATCAATCCAGTATGGCGCAAAGAGGCCGCTGAAAGCTGTCACAAAGACGCATCCACCGTTGTCCTCAACGGAAAGAGCGAGGTCATTCACCTCCTTTGACTCCTTGAAGAAATTGAGATTGTTCTGCAAGAACTTGATTCCCGAGCCGGCCACGGCGATACTGCCCTCGAGGGCATACACTGCTTTTCCATCAAAGTTATAGGCTACTGTGGCTAGTAGACCGTGCTTGGAGATGACCGGCTTGTCTCCCACATTGTAAAGGAGAAAGCACCCCGTGCCGTAGGTGTTTTTCGCCATGCCGGGCGAGAAACCCTTTTGACCTACGAGCGCGGAGGACTGGTCTCCGAGACATCCCATGATGGGAACGCCGGCAAGAGAACCAGAGGACACAGCTCCATAGGCTTTGGCGTCGGAGGAGGGAACGATCTTTGGCAGATGGATCTTGCCTCTAATACCAAAGAAGTCGAGAAGAGTATTGTCATATTGCAGAGTTTCCAAGTTCATAAACATCGTTCGGGAGGCATTTGTCGGGTCCGACACAAAAACGTTGGCCTGAGCTCCCCCGTTCAGACGGTAGACAAGCCATGTATCGATAGTGCCGAATGCCAGTGTTCCTCGCTCATAAGCATCCCGTACCCTCGGCACATTTGCGAGCATCCAGAGGAGTTTGGTGGAGGACGGATATGTTGATAGCGGCAGACCACAGAGCTGTTGTAGCTGCGATGCACTGGGTTTTTGCTTCAGATCGGACACGATAGATTGTGATCTTGTATCTGTCCATACGATGGCGTTGTGGAGCGGTTCTCCGGTTTCATGGTCCCAGACCACCGTGGTCTCTCTCTGGTTCGTGATGCCGATACATTTGATGCTGTGACGGGAGTATCCTTTGGATTCGAAATCCTTGACGGCCTCTTCGATGCACTGTTCGACAGAGGATACGATTTCTAGGGGGTCATGCTCGTGCCAGCTGTCCGACTATCAGCTCAGTACAGATAGAAATGAAGTTCGGCACTGACCTACCCCGGGTTCGGGAATATCTGAGTAAACTCCACCTGGTGCGATGCGACAGGCTCTCCCTCTCGATTGAAGATGAGAAATCTGGAACTTGTAGTCCCTTGGTCAATTGACCCGACAAAGATCTCCTCCGGTTGCATTGTTCTCTCTAGAGATTTCTCTGTTCTGTGGAGAAGCAATTGTCGAGTCCCCAGCCTGCTGTAGGGCTACCTGTGTGTATGCAAGGAAGGCAACGGTAGGGGGGAGAGAAAGAAAGGCTATCCTGAACACTTGACTCTGCTAGCGAGAACAGAGCGAAGCTCCAGTTGAGGGAGCAGCTTCATTTTAAATGACAGGAGACGCCTGCTCATGATTACTGCGCTGCTTCGTGTGACAATAATTTTTCCGTCTGGCAGCTGATCTGCGGGGTTTGACCCTTGGAGGCTTGGAGGGTGGGAGGATTAGACGGTTCAATGAGAGACAAGGAGGCCATGGAGGCGAGAATGCTCCCAAGAAAAAAGCAGCTATTTTTACTGGATTTGTCTGCACGTACAGAGGGTCGGAACCGAAAAGCATTAGTTTAGTTGTTCAGACTCGATGGAATGCTCGTGCACCATTGGCAAGTAAGCATGTTAGCCCTTGACTCCTTGGACCTCGGAGGGGCACAGCTTAGCAAGAGACCCTAGGCTTAGATAGCTCGGTGGCTTCATCGGAGGTGCATAAATTAAGTTAGTCGAGAAGAATGACCCTGGCTAGAGAAAGATAGATTAAAACCATTCCTTACTGCTACGTACCTTTATCTTCGTCATAAGCAATTAAATCGACATTGCCATGTGCAAGCCGGCGACACGCGAGCTGTTAAGACTTAGCAATTATGCCATTATCGTCTCGGAAGAATAGACGAGGATGACTGTGGGTTCTAGACTCTCTCCGTCTTAACTCCCGACTCCAGTCTCCAGAGTAGAAGAGTCCGTGGCGAGCAAAAGCAACCCCCACCCTCAACACGCTAAAATCTGGTTAGGAAGTCCAGGTACAGAAGAGAAAGTTTGCGGACAGTCCCGGAACCATTTGCGCTGGTGATGGGATTGCCAAGTCTCATGCGTTGTGAGGTTGAAAAAGAACAAAGAGCTCCGCATTATTGTGAGCTGCATTGTCATGTGTCTCTTGTGTACCTCTTTCGATTGTTCCTTGTCAATCGTTGCCACTCGACCTTCCTGTTCATCTCACCTGGCTGTCCTTGGGGAAGAGATCAGCACTGTGGGCTTTGCCACCCGCGAGTTGCTCTTCCTGACACTTGATCGGCCCCCACAAAAGAGGCGGAAAAATTGCGGGGATTAATTTTTGTGAGGGGGAGAGAGAAGGATAAAGTTCCAGAACCTGTGGAGCACTTTTTTTCGATGGTGTAGGTGACAGTCCTACAGTGTAGAAGTAGTGACGGTTACTACAACAAAATATCAGTGAGTTCGAGTGATTCGATATCGAAATGATTGATACACATATCGAGGCTCTCTTGTACACTCGAATTTGAAGGGAATACCTACTTTCATCTCACAAAACCAACAAACAATCTCCGCAATCCAAATCCAGTCCTAACTCCGGCGTCCAGAAGGCTTCTTTTACAGCGGCAGTGTAACAGAAACTACCGCATCTGCATGGTCTTTCCAATCGTTGACTGGTCTTGTATGCCATCCTGTAACCCCTCTCGTCCATTGACCATCTCCAAGATGGACTTTCAGCTAATCAGTGCGCGCATTGGGCAAAACCCTGGCGTCTCGGTTACCACCATAGCATGCCAGAAGGTGACACAGACACGAACCGGCTGCTGTGTCCGCGCAATAAGGTGCATTCATGGCCGTCAACAGATCCTTGAGTGTGGCCTGCCTTGAAAGACAGAATGTGACCTTCTGGATACCTTCTCTTGCGCAATTTTTGAAAAGTATGCCCTGAACAGAATGAAAGCCTAGTGTGGTACAGGGAAGTCTCGGGATGAGCGTCGTGCAAACGGGCTGCGTTTGTGTTTCTTCTCGGGCATTGTGGAAGGAGAACAAGAAGGTTCGTCCGTAAAGCTAAGATGAGGGTGTTGGGATGATTTCCCTCTTGTGTCACTCATCGGCGTTGCCGGAGGAGATCGACGAATATCTCATCTCAATCGTGAGCCATTGTCGAGAGGCCTTGCGTGTCCTTTGCTTCGAGGGAAGCTGTCGACGGGGGACACCCGTTTATCTGACTACGCGACGCGACTGTTCAAGTTGCCGGACCTTGAGATCAAGCCTGGTTGTGTCTATGTTCACTTCACTTCGGCTCTAGTCGTTTTCTTCAGGGCTTCCTATCCGAGTGTCCAACCCCGTCAGCTATCGCGCTCACACCCATCGCTTGTCCCGCCACCGTCATGCATCACCCTCAGGGTTGGCTTCGTTCACGGGCTAGTCAGTGAGGAGAGACGCGGCATTTGATCAGTCACGGTTGACAGCCATATCCTTTGGGGGACTCTGTCTCGTCTTCGAATATATTACGTTGTGTCTGGGACCAGTGTATAACGCAATTGCTTTTGCTTTTTCTTCACAATCTTTACCAACGACATTGAGAGATCATTATATATCTGTTTGCTCCCTTATCCGTCCATTCAGGATAGATTGGCTTCAACCTCTAGATATGTCGGTCACTAAAGAGGAGATCTTGCCTACGTCCAGTCAGGACACAGCGTTCATATCTTTACACATAGACAACAAGCAGGACACGACCGTCCAATCTGCCGACGACACCAACCTCATCGAGTCACAACTCTTCTGGAGCAAAGTGCGACGGCAATGTCGTGATGCTTTCTCTGAATTCTTTGGTACTATGGTACTGATTCTTTTTGGGGACGGAGTCGTCGCGCAAGTGATCTTGAGCAAGGGTGAGAAGGGAAGCTATCAGTCCATATCCTGGGGTTGGGGGTCAGTATCCATGCGTTCCTCACAATCTTCTCAAGGCAGCTCGCTAATAGCCACGAATACATGCAGGCTTGGAGTCATGCTCGCCGTCTATGCAAGTGGAATGTCCGGAGCTCACATCAACCCAGCAGTCACCTTTGCAAATTGCGTCTTCCGCAAATTCCCATGGCGTAAGTTTCCCATTTACGCCCTTGCTCAAGTCCTTGGAGCCATGAGCGGGGCAGCCATCGTCTACGGGAACTACAAATCCGCCATCGACGTCTATGAAGGAGGACCCAACATTCGCACTGTTCCAGGTTACTCAGCGACAGCGACAGCAGGAATCTTCTGCACGTATCCAGCCGAGTTCATGACGAAGACTGGGCAGTTCTTCTCCGAGTTCATTGCCAGCGCTATTCTCATGTTCTTGATCTTCGCGTTGAAAGACGATGGGAATCTCGGTGCAGGGAACCTGACTCCACTGGCTCTGTTCTTTGTCATCTTTGGCATTGGCGCTTGCTTTGGCTGGGAGACGGGCTACGCCATCAATCTGGCTCGAGATTTTGGGCCACGTCTGGTATCCTACATGCTAGGGTATGGCCATGAAGTATGGGCTGCAGGGAATTACTATTTCTGGGTATGTCATGACAAAAAGGATTTCCAAACACTGACACTAACTACCTCTAGGTCCCCATGGTGGCTCCTTTCTGTGGTTGTACCTTTGGCGGCTGGCTTTACGATATGTTTCTCTATACCGGAGATGACAGTCCTGTCAACACACCTTGGTTGGGCTTGAAACGCCTATTTCCTCCGTTTAGAACTAGCAAGAAGAGGAAGTTGCAGAGTCAGGTCTAAGGTAATAGAACACTGCACCGGGGTTTAACACTAAGTCCGGGATCTGTTGATTTGCCCGAGGCAGCTATCTTCTAGATGGTATGATTTACGGATGGATGAGTGATGTTCTACGAGTCGTGTTTCAATAGTTGACGAGATTCAATGGCATAAGAAGAGATGGTTCTAGGTTGTTGAACGAGACATTGAACCACGTTGAATGAACTACACTTACTACTGAATCACATTTGCAAGACGATGTCTAGATTTCTAGTCTCATGTATGCACTAAGTGACATACATAAACCTTATGTCGTAATCTCTAGGTTTCCCTAGTTTACCAACGAATATGGAGTCTAAACAAGCAGCGTCATGGATCAGCATAACTATGCAGTACTAACTTTGGAACGGCGCTTCGTGGCTTTCAAACTAATTAAATTAGTGTCAAGCATACCCATTACTGTACAAGGCTATAAGCAGTCCAAGGGGATCGTTTCGCTGAGAAGGGGTCATACTACTCGTAGATTGGCTATCACTCCGCATCCATCCAAGTCAAATCTGTAGCATATCTCGGGTGATAGCGGATGTACTAATGGATCTTGAGCCAATTTGGAGACCAAGGAAGTGTAAGACCAGGCTTGTCAATGATCTGGCCGTAGTAGTTGTACATTCTTCCCCGCTTTCTACTGTTTGACATGTGACTGGATGCATGCATGTAACGACTTGACTTCCACACAGGGTGCTCCTTGGTTCTTACGACAATAGATGCATCGACACTTCCTAGAATCTAGGCTAGCTTGCCGAGGTATCTAGACCATGATCAAGGTCCTGCGGCTGAGGCTGGCAGCAAGTGTTTCATGTTCGAAGTAGTATGCTTCCTCGCTCTTCTGCGACGCCATGTCTTACATCCTGATCAGGCCATATCACCAAGTCGGTACCTACTGTTATTTACTGCTATTACCGGTTCTCCGTGCATTCTCAGATCAAGAATGCCTACCCTTTCTCAGCAAGAGAGGACACACCATCTTCGTGACGAAACAACCCACCAGAAGGATTTCATTCCCAGGTGTACCCCGCACCAGACATATTGGAAATCCCTCGGATGTCAACTTCTGCGTCAGTCGACGCAAAGCCAAGTATGTCAATCATGTATAGCCTCAGTTCCAATGCTACCTTGCGGTAAGTATACCCCACTCACTCTTCTCTCATTGAGCGGATCTTCCACTGACGCACCTACATATGCATTGGAAACGAAGTAAACACACCAACTTCACTTCAGCCGTTCGCTCTGTCTCTCCCGGCATGGATGGCGAAAACGTACGACGCATAGACTAAGCACCACGGCATGGAAGTTTTGATTCCGATGCGTCTGGCTAGTCTGGATATGCAGTATAAGCCATTGAAAGGATGTCGATCGGAGGCTTTCAGATGATATCTGCAGAGTACTCATGGGTACGGAATGCACGCAAATGGTAAGCTGATATTGTCCATCCGTTGAATTTCCTGGGATCCAAGAATCAACATTGCTGGTCAATTCATTGTGAACTGAGGACCAGGACCACGTCTGTGGTAAGTCCAATGTCGTATACTTCTCTAAAGTACTTGCACTATCGCCCGGACGGATCGGTCTGTGTGGATGGTAATGAGACCACGGAGTACTTATTGCTCGGTCCCGGAGAGGTCACCACTATGCCGCTACGTGCGAGGCAGGTCCGGTCCGGTCAGGTAAGGTCATATACCAAATGAGCAAATGCCGGTCTTCCGGTTTCTTCCATCCTCTCCAGCTAGTGATTCTGCCTGGACAAAGGACATGCTAATCACCAGACCTCTTACACTTTCCGGATGATCAAGGCTTAGACGATCAAACTCGCGGTGTACTCCGAGCCATTACTGCCTACTGCCATCTATAGTCAAGGGTTTGCGAATGGGACAAGGAGATATTGCCGCTTCAAGCTAGATTTCCACTGTCTGACCTTGTTATCCATGATCTACATGGCAGTTGGCCTCTGGGGAAACACGTCAGCATGCACTCTAGCAGAAATCAGAGAGCGGTCATGCACTTGATCGGAAAGAAAAGATTTGATTGGGACCGATTACTGAGGAGGAGGAGGAGGAGAAGAAGAAGAAGAAGAAGGGAGACTGATACTCGAAATGACACATATCCGAGGAGGAAAAGCAGGTTCTGGTTTGACTCTTCGATCACATGGTCAGTGAGTTCAACTGAACAATGTATCGGACTTGATCAAGGGCCAGGCCTCAAGAACATGGATCAAAAGAAGATTGAGTCAACTCCGGAAGTGCGAGGCTTTCATACATACATTGATACCTGAGACATTGCGGGAGAGAGGTACCGTATAGACAGAAGCCGCTCAAAATAGCATACTGTAGCAGTTCTCTGACATTCACGACGAGAAGAGGCTGACAATTCCATGACATTGTCAAGAATACTCTCGATGAGAAAGATATCTAATCCGTTTCGGTTATGTCAACGCCATAGGAGCCAGGAGCACGAGAGTCCTCCGAGAGAAAATGTCTAGATTCGCAGCATCAAACACGAACTGTTTTGTTGAAGCACAAGTATAGAGAACCACATGAATGCTGTCACTTCCAGTTCCTCGTGGAGTCGAATACCTAAATTCATGTCGTAGGGCCAATCATCCATTCAAAGAGCCAAGTATAAATTGAAGTTCCCAGGGAAGCCGTCAGAACTGTGCCCTGTAGTGTCCAAGAGAATCGTGATCAAAAACAAGCATGAAACAGACTTCAGTATATCCCCGAACAATAGACCTTGGGGACACGAATGGCTCTTATTTTGGCTCCAGACCAAGATAAAGTAGTTTCGTCACCGTCTAAGAAGCTTCATTCAAAGAGTATATCAGATAGACCACCTCAACCTTTCCACAGTGCTACACCACCAGGTACGTCATGGTGATTCCCTCCTCCGTTCTCCAACGAAACTCTGACGCCGTGATAGATTCATGCCCTCCAATCTACAATTCACAACGGAACTTGCAATTTGCACTTGCAACATTCGACCCAATTGCCCGGATAACCAAATCTTGTTAACGCGTCATGTCCACTTCTCATGTCCAAGCTGACTCCAATGCGGAATACACAGTCTGCAAAACAGGCCAGCCTTTCACAAAGGACTACCGAGTATATATCACCATGGGCACGAAACTGCTTTCTGCATGGCATCATGTGCCTCTCTATGTCGACAAGAAGGAAGGGGTCGTGAATATGATTGTCGAGATTCCGAGATGGAGTAACCTCAAGATGGAGGTAAGTCTGTTATGTACATATAGCAGCTAAACCCGTTCAAATGACTCTCGTGAAAATGCTTTGAGGGTATCAACCGATCGATGACTCTGAAATGAGCTTCAGATAGCAAGAGACGAGTTCCTCACCCCAATCAGACAAGATATAAAAAAGGACAAACTGCGATATGTGCCCAATATTTTCCCTCACAAGGGGTATCCGTGGAACTATGGAGCCTTGCCTCAGGCGAGTACTACTACTTACTCTTATCATCCCCCACCCCCAACACGTAGGCTTCTTCTCACATCTCAATAGACCTGGGAAGACCCCAACCTTGCAGACCCTCAAACCCACGTCCCCGGCGACGACTACCCGTTGGATGTATGCGAACTCGGCGGCGACATCGGCTACACAGGCCAAGTCAAGAAAGTGAAAGTCCTCGGCGCATTTGCCATAATCGATGACGGAGAGACTGATTGGAAAGTCATCGTCGTCGACGTCAATAACCCCATCGCTGGGCAGTTGAACGATATCACTGACGTTGAGAGGAACATGCCGGGGTATTTGGAGACCATGAAGGAGTGGTTTAGGGTGTATAAGGTCCCGGAGGGGAAAGGAAAGAATCAGATGGCGCTAGAGGGGGAGATTAAGGGGAAGAGGTGAGTTTACTTTGATTGCTCTTCCTGGCTGGAGATAGAGGCCAAAAAGGCTGTGCTGAGGTTGCCAATACAAACTCACCCCAAATCTCTCTCTAGTTTTGCACACGCCCTCATCGAACGATGCCATAATGGCTGGAACAAAGTCGTGACTGAGCCGACCCTTACCACAAAAGCCACAATGTAAGTATCAGGCTACTAGTTACCTCTTCAACTTTAACGCAGATTGACAGCGAAAGCTCACCATGTAAAATGCAGGGGCGATATCGGCATCGAGAACAATGACCTCAAAAGTCAAATCCGTCAGGAATCGCCCGAGGAAAATCTCGAGATGCTCGACAGAGGCGCCGTCGAGAAGATGCATTTTGTTGCTTCAAATTGGCTGCTGACTGCTTCCTGTCCAGGGAGTGCTATGGACCTGTGATGTTATAGCATCATATATGTACGATTGAAGTACTAGTTAAAAATAGTGCTTGGATACTACTTTTTTTATATGAGGTGATTTCTAGAGAAGGCTACAGTTATGCAATATTTTCCCCAAGAAACTTGAATTTGCTTTGAACTGGATCAGACTCATTCTATTCTCTCACTTGGATAAAAGAAAATGGCTCCTGAAATGTAAGATTCGACATCAATTTCCCGCCTTTCGTCCCAAGTAAATAGCTGGCTGATTCATGTCATAACGCTCGAATCTACTCAAAATATCAACAAACCATGATGCAAACGAATTGGCAGGGATGTATCGAAGAATCAAATATGAGATGAACAGCAGAATACATACCCCAAAACAGCCACACCAGCAGGCTCCATCAACAACCTCATTCCATTCGTCAACGGCTGATTCGCCCACCGCAGCGACAAAGCAGCAAGGATATGTTCATGCGCAACACAGACAATGTCCGTGGGTGTGTCGGATACATGGGTTCCCTTCTGACCACTCGGCCAAGAGATGAACGTACCTTCGATCAGGTCCCTGATCTCCTGGATAAGTTCGTCGAGACGATCCGAGACTTGCTGTGGAGATCTACAATGACCCTGTTAGAATCCTGATACAATTCCCATAGTCAAAAAAAGCGAGCGTACTCTCCACCAGGACTTCCACTTTTCCAAATATTCCAATTCTCGTCTTCCCCGTTCTTCTTCCTCAGATCACGGATCTGCTGCATCGTCATCCCTTCGTATTCTCCATAATCCCATTCCCGAAGGCAGGGCGTTACTTCGACGATCTTTCCGTCTGAATCACACTCCGCCATCGCTGTGGAGGTGACTTCGATGTCTTGCTCGCGTTCGTGGAAGGTCTGGCTGCTGTGGACTCCGAGATGGAGGAGTTCGGCGGTTTTGCGGGCTCGTTGTCTGGGAGAGCAGTAGCTATGCCTAGTCAGTTATGTGCCACGTCAAATAAGCGGTTATAAGGCTGTTCTGTTCTTGTCATATAGGGTTGAAACGAAGCAGAGAACGGTTGCCATATGAGGTCCCTAGATGGAACTTACACCCTCAACACCCTCCTCGGATTGATCAGTTTATCATATCCTATAAACGTCTGTCTCGCAACTTTCACATCCTCTTCACCTTTCGTCGAAACAGGGACCTCGGTCTTGCTCGTGTGTTTGCCGCCCAGGCCCCATTCTGTCTCGCCGTTAGGGATCAGGAAGATACGTGCCGGCATTCTGGTATTCCTGCTGATTATCGACTAACGATCGTAGATAAATTTGAAGATTATCTCTGTAGAAAAAAGGGATCCCCTCTGAGCCTTGTTAACACCAAGTTCAGAGCAAAGCTCTTCGTTATACTACGATTACCTACCTGACATATAACGGTCAAGATGGTCCTCGGAGGTGTGATCCGGATATAGAGAATCCACGGTAGTCGAAGATGACATGTCTTTTGTGTATGTAGACTATCTAATATTGAGGTCAGCACTTGGGAATGTAATTCCTGCGCGTGGACGTACCTCTGGAAAGTCAAGATACATGTCAGGGTCTGACATCATTCAGTCTCAACCCGTCTTGGGTATACCTTTTCTTTCTGCAATCTTGTTTGAGATAATATGTGGCGCCCATAATCGCACGTTTTCAACTCTGCCTAAGTAAGAAATACTCATCTATTGGGGCCGCGATTCCACTGTCGTGGGATCATGTAAACTAGTTGCTCGATGGTGGTCATCTTCTCAATGTGCTGTTGCTGTGTTAAGTACTATCTAATCTGTGCGCAATCTTTTCTATAAAAGAATACACACGATGGGTCAGTGCGGAGTCGAAATGTCAACTAACACACTTTGTCGCCCACATCGCCTTCGGATAATAGAAAACATACACCATCCCGTCATGTGTATAACAAGCGTGAGTCATGACTGAAGCTTTAGACAGAAAAACGCAAGAACAAAAAAACGCCAGTATTCCCGAATACCCGTACATTTACACGTTCAGTCATTAGGCTCGTGAAGACGTGGAAAACAGCACGGTAGTATGAGAACGCCGGTACCAATCCATTCCCATACCATGCCTAGACTCGGGTATTAGTGTTTGCCAAAATGACGAGGGTGATTGAGGGGATTGTCTGACCAGATAAGAATATCTCTCTGCTCATTCAAACACTGGGAAAAAGAATGCGAAGCTACTCGCAAGGAGTGCACACAAAGCCCCCATACTGGCGGGCACTTTGTACATGATGTTGGCAGCACCTGTCGAGGGAGCGACAGTAGCAGTGCTCGTGGACGATGATTGAGCTTGTGCAGCAACCGTGGCTTCAGGGCCAGAGGGGGAGGAGGAAGCCGACGAAGACGCTAACGAAGCCGAGGTAGACTGGGGTCCAGACTGTGACAGTAAGACATTCAGAGTTAGCATCGGATTCAGGGAGCAAAGGAAGTACTTGGGTGTGCTCACTCACAGAAGCCGCGCTGGGCGGCTGGACTTGTCCGGTTCCAGAGACGGTCCAGCCATTAGAGAGAGACGTCGCCGTTGCCGTTGTAGACGAGGCAAAGGTGGTCGGGACCCAGGGCCAAACACTGGGGGTGCTGACGGAGGATGTCCCCTTGTGTGTTCCGCTGAAAGGAATCGGGGCAGTGTCGATAGTTGAAGTCACGGTTGGGGCAGACACAACTGACGCTGGGGCGGGGCCACTGTTTCCATTGACCTGGCCGCCATCCGAGATAATTGACTGCCAGCTGCCGCTGTGGTCTCCGTAGGAGTATGATTTGCCGGTGGAGTAATCGGTCACGGAGATCGACTTCATGTACATGGTGTAGGGTCCAGCGCTGTAATCGGTTTGACCACCGGCCCATTCTGCCAGAGTCAGTTAGTGTCGACCAAATATATCGCACAGAATCTTTTGCCAGCAAACTTACGGATAGTGCCCGGGGAGTTGTTAGGGTCACCACCAGCCCACACGCCAACCTTGACCATCATGGGTGTCTGAGGGTACTGATTGGCGTCGGCAGTCCCGGGAGTCACGACACGGACCGTCTGGCCATCGATCTGCCAAACAATCTGAGAGCTGGTCCACTCGACGGTATAGGTTTTGAAGCCATCGTGATTGCCAGGATCGGAATGGAAGGCGCCGCGGCTGTAGGAGGACGTATCGCCCTTTCCGAAGTAGTTGGTCTGCACCTGGGTATCATCGCCGCCAAGCCACTCCCAATCGATCTCGTCGAGGTCGTCGGACTGGAGGACTGCACTACTGACGATGCCCGTTCCGGGGGCAGCCTTGATCACGAACTCGACCTTTCCGAACATGATGTACCACTTGGACTGGATCAGAGGGCCATCGCCCTGTTTGGCCACGGTGAAAGCAACGCCATTGCTGTCATAAGTGGGGGTTCCGGTCGCTGTCCAGTCGGATGAGGGGCCTTGGCTGAAGTCGTAAGTGACCGATCGTCCAAGAGCGGGATCCGCAGGGCACGCTGGCCGTGTCAATCAGTACGCTTCCCACAACAAGTTCGCCTTGAAATGGAAAGACTTACTCGTTGTCAAAGGGTTACAATCAGTGAAGGTCTGACCCGCAACAAACGCGGCAGAGGAGAGAAGGCTGATAGCCGCACTGAAGGCGGAGTACCTCATGGTCGACTGATTGTAAACTGGGAGCCGGGGATTGCGGGATACTCGAGAACGGTCTAGTCAGGTGAGTTGTTGGTGGGATAATCGATGGACAGAAAGACTATTGAGGAGGAAACTGATGTTCGAAGTCGTAATGGAATACGTCTCTAAGAGAGATGATTTAATTGTTGTGAGTAGTAAGAGAAGAGAAGAGAAGAGAAATGGGGAAGGCGATGAGAAGAAGAGCTTCGAGGGACCCCAGCAACGATCAACAGACTTCGCGCGGTTGTGAGTGATGGAAGGAGCAAGGTGAAGAGTGAATGATCAAAAGGCAGGAGACAAAGAGAAGGGCGTATAGATAAAGGAAATGACGAACAATCGTAACGGACATGGTGGGCAAGAACTGTCTCGGATGTTCCCTCTCCAGCCTCCTCTTTCTGAATCTGAATCTGAAGCGTCCAGCGAGATATCCCAATCGGGCAGTTGAGCGGGACCGATAAGGGCCAGGCGGTGGAGAAGTCGCCATCCTCCAAAGCTCAGCCCACTGGACGGGATGGATCTCTTTCTGGCATCGGCCGATTCAAATGGATCCACGCTTTGTAGAACATCCACCATCGCTCCTCATTGGCCTTCGCTTGCATCTGTACGCTGTAGTACTATGATTGACTGGACTATTTTGTCCATGGAACTACCACCTTCCAGATCCCCTTTTGTCCTTCTGCGAGGCTCTCTTCGGCTCTTTTGCAGAGTCAATCTGGTTGAATTTTTCTGAGACCTGAGTCCTATTTTTAGTGTTGAACACCACCTGCAGCATAGCTACGGAGTACCCCGAGGCGAAGCAAGGACGACAGACTGACAGCATCCTTTGTGATCTCTGTCCGTATTTGATGCAGATGGAGAATAAGTTTGAAGATCAGGAGGCTGGACAAAGGTGGTGTTGTGTTCTGCTCTTAGCTTCGATCTAATCGCCGCCACCCCCAGCCTCTTCACTTTCTTTCCGATTTCTCTCTCCACAACCACACGGGTATGAGAAGACGATGCTGTTGGTCCTTCAATTTGTGCTATTACGCGGCCTTTTGGATTAAGATGCTACCAAACGAATTGTTTGTTTCATCATATTTCAACAATGACTGCAGCAGTGCAGACCGATGGCCGACTGGGCTCCTCTGAGACTGACAACAACCAGCATCGTTTGTTACCTAAGTACAGAGTACTACTCAGCCACAATTGCCTCGCCCTCGTGTGCTTTCTTCTGACCGACTGTCTGGTTCAACACAGAGATCATCGTCATCCTTGTTCAACAATGGTTTTTCGCTTACCCCCGTACACTTCATAGAATGCGGTAGACTCCTGCCCAGATGACTTAAGCTTTTTTTTCTCCTTTGGAGATGTAGCCTGATCGGTTGAATGGATACATAGCGAAGATCTGGATCAGCTTTATCGGATTCAAGACAGGGTTAACAGGCCGGCGATGGTTAATTGGAAATTTTACATCATCTAGGCATTGTATGTATTTTGCTTTGTCGCTTTATCGCGTATTCTTGGGCTCCGTATGCATCGGATATTGACATATATGGAGGGGGAGTGTAAAGCCTGGGTGTAACAGAACAAATATCAAGACAACATGATGATCTTGGTGTGGATCAATGAGCAATGTATAGACTCTGGCTGTACTTTTATTGTCTTGATATGTAGCATTGTACTTGAAAATCTCAACAGAGACGCCAAGTTCGCTGCAGACACATCACCCCCCACGCACCGTTGAAGCCATCATCAACTCATGCCACTCTTACTCATCGCCTTCAGGAGCTTCCGGCGACTTGACTGTGCAAACTGGAATCATCGGATCAATAGCTAAACTTTCATACATAACCCCGGTCAAGCATAGTATTTCTAGACCGGTGAGGAGCAGCAATGTCGAGGCAAGTCAGCAGACCAAAACCAGCCCGGGGAGAGTCGGGACTGTTGCTGTGTTGTTGTGTTCATTCTACAACCAAAAGACCGCGGGAAGGCGGGCACGCAACTCCTGGCGAACTCCCATGAAAGACGGCGAGGGAGCTCGCCACACCACGGTTCTGCGAGCTGACGGTGGAGGACGAGGTGAGATTTGGTTGCACTTCCGAAAGATTGGTGAAAGGGGAATACAAAGAAAATCTTCAGCTGAAGCTCAAGCTGTAAAAAACAGCCAATCCCCTACAATACAATAGCCAGCTACGAGATAGGTAGTACTTCTCGAGCTCTTGAATAAAGCTTAGATGATCTAACGTAATCGGACACCGAGCGAGCCGCAGCACTGAGCGAGTCATCGCACCGAGCGAGCTGCACCAC